>JAOXYM010000005.1:14118075-14137785 GCA_028567055.1 Leptatherina wallacei
GCCACAGACTGGAATGTCCTCTGTGAACCACATGGAGATGACATCAATGTCATGACTGAGTGTGTGACAGATTATATCAACTTTTTATATCAACATCGTACCATTCAGAATGGTTAGATGTTTTCCCAATAACAAACCCTGGATTACCAGTGACCTGAAAATGAAATGAAAAATACTTTTTTTATCCCTTTTGAGGGAAATTATTGTTGTAGCAGAAGGTTTTTTTTTTTTTTTTTTTTGATGTATTAGATTTAATCTACCCGATGAGAAACTTTTTCAGATTTGGGGCTGTACATTTATTTAAAACATTAAGTTCATTACATTTGAATACAAAGCCTGTTTTGAATGAATCACCAATGAATTTGAGCATGGAAATGCACACTAATTCACTGATTCAAAGAGTAAAGGAGTCAGCACCCCGGCTGATCATCATCATCAGTAAAATGAAGCCACGCAACAGAAATGCATAGGGTATTTCTTGTCGGAAGAGGAGATGGTCCGTAGCCCTGAGTGTGTATGTGCATTGATGAAGGAAGATTGTGTGTCAGAGAGTTAATAAGAAAGGGATTTAAGTGGCTTTCCGCATGCAGATCTCTTCCCCTTCATCAACCCTCATTTGCTGCCATCCTCTCCTCCCTTCACCTTGTCGCTGTCCTCTTCCTCCTGCACTGTAGCCTCTTTAATTAAAATGGTTTGATTAGGTTTCTCTAACCATCTCCCCAGACACATAAACATAGAGAGAGGACAACCAATCCTTTGGTCAGCAGACAATAAATTTGAAGGAGGGACGATTTAAAGAACACAAGGAAGTGCGTCTTTTGTTAGGAGTTTGTCATGAAGGTAAAGACAAAGAAGAGCTCTGCTGCCTGAGAGAAGAACCTTATCCTGTAATGTGCACCTCAGAGTGGATTGTGTGTTTATTGGTCAGATTTTAGAGAACAAACATAAGGTAATCATTTCTTTTCTTTTTTTTAAAGTTAGTCCCTTTCATCGCTTCTGCTTGTTGCCATTATAACGTTTGTCAGTTTGCAGCTTAGTACAGGAAAGCCATTTTTCTTTTTTTTAAATGCACAGCTTAGCAATTAAAATTCATGATGATTTATGGATGAAAAGATTTTATCATTATAAAATTTAAACAGCATACCATACCATAAAAGGTATGACACAGTAACTTTAATCATCAATGGAAGTTTATGATAACAAATGAAAGGAAAAATGTAACAAAGATGATTTGATTTCTCTGCAGAGCAATCCAAAACAGGATCCAGAGTAAAAGGAAAAATACAGAATCCTCTGTGCATACATGTAATCACTGACATGCAAGTTAGAAAGTTTGCACACTGTAAAACAAAGGTTGTAAAAATGTTGAGTGTACTTAAAAAAAGTTAGGCAATCAGCTGAAAAGCTTTTTAGAGTAAACTCAACTTCTGATGTTGTGTGAACCTAAAACTTAACTAAACTTTACATTTTCTAGTATAATAATTTCGACTGTTTTCTTATTCATAATCATTCATTTTCATTGTTCAATAGTACATTTCCCCAAAATTGATAATTTACTTACAACAGTCCAGTTGTAAGTCCGAGAGTCTGAGAGTCCGACAGAAAATCTAGGAGTGATACAAACAAATGGAAAATGACCCAATAATGACGCTTAATGAAAGAGGCTTAAGTTAACAAATTATAACGCTCACATAGAAAAGCCATTGCATGATACAGGAAGAAAAACAACTTTGAAACCGACAGGCAGAATCATGTACAAATTCATCACACACACACTGTTCCTTAAGAAATGCACTTACACAAACACTGCTGACTACGGCTTAATGAGCATATGAAAGTAGCTTCATGCTCCAGGCAACAGCAGCTGTTTCATTCCATGATCTTGTCATCTGTACAGATTTCATGTGACAACCTCTGACCACTGAAGCACTTTTACTACTCTGTGCAGCGCTTTGTAAGGTTTCTCAGAAATGAAAGCACACGCGCACAAAACTTTAGACTTTCTCAGCTTGTTATGGAAAACGTATACTTTAGCTTAAGCTACTTTTTGAAGTACTACCTTTGTACAAAGCAGGATGGACCCATCCTTTCACGTTGTTTCCATCAAATTCTGACCCTACCATCTGAATGATGCAGCTCAAATGGAGACTTTTTAGACCAGGCAACATTTTCTTCTATTGTCCAGTGTTGGTGAGTCTGTGTGAGTTGTAGCCTCAGTTTCCTGTTCTTAGCAGACAGGAGTGACACCCGGTGTGGTCTTCTGCTGGTGTAGCCCATGTGTTTCAAGGTTGGACGTGTTGTACGTTCAGAGATGGTATTCTGCATAATTATGGGGATGTCACAATTATAGATTATTTTTTTTGGGTACGATTATTGATGTCATGATTATTATGCGTTAATTAATTTTGCAACACTATGAATGTGAAAATCACATACCTTATAGGTTAAAGTTTTATTTATTTATATATTTTGATATCAAAATAACAAAATAATATATATAATTTAACCCAGTTACTGAGCATTTACCTTTATTTTGTCATACAAGGCTGGTGGTTATCCTGCAGGTAGTGAAACATATTCCATGTATTTCCTCCTTTCACTGGAACTTCTAGATGTCTTGCTTTAGAGGCTGGCTAGCCGTCCCCCACCATGACACCTTGATCTTTTTTTTTCTGACTAAAGAAAAAACAAGACAACACAAGTGGTATCACTTGGATGTTGTGAAACTTTGTTTTTGGTGTGTGTTGCGCGGATCTGCCGATAGGGTTCGGGCATGGTCTATTCTGGGGAGTGACGATATTATTGAGGGATCTATATGATGAATTAATCATGATGTTTAATACCGAGATTATTTGTGAAATCAAATAATGATGAAATCCTTACCTGGTTGTACCCAGTGCTTATTTGAGTTACTGTTGCCTTTCTATCATCTCCAACCAGTCTGCCCATTCTCCTTTGACCTCTGACATCAACAAGATATTTTGGGGGTGGAAAAATAAAATTGATGCTCCTAAATATCGCGATTTTTTTGTTTCATGGTTTTTAAATAGCTTTTTTTTTTTTTTGTTAAAAAATATTTACAATTTTTTCAAAATGTCTAAATGCATTGAGTTGCTGCCACGTGATTAACAGACTAGCTATTTGTGTTAACAAGCAATCGATCAGATGTACTTAATCAAGTGGAGACTGTATGCCAACAGCATCTCACTCTGCAGGGGAAGAGCCTGAGTGAGCTAGCAAAGTTGCAAAACATGTTTCAGAGTCAACCTAAAGTTCTGGTCCAAATATGAATGCACGAAGCAGTTCCTGCGACTCTGCATTAAACAGGTCAGGAGAAATGTCTGGTGAGTGAGGCTGTGGGGTAGAAAGCTGAGTGAGTGGTGAGTTCAGAGTTTGTGTCATGGTATGCGTGTTTACTGGAGCATCTTCACTTCCCTTTGCTATGTGATCATCAGCTGATGCCTGCACTCAGCATCAGAAGAATTCCCCTCCACAGCAGTAGCTCCTGCACTAGTACTAAACAATACAATGGATCCCTCCCACCTCAGGTTCTGCTGTGCCTGATGCCTCATTGCAGAACAGCAATTATATCTGCCATAAAGACATCTACATGTACCACTTCTGATTTTTATCATCATTATTAATTACAAGGGGACTTTGTTTTCAAGGTGTGGGATTTCATGAGCTGACCTTGTTGAAAGAAAACTAAACAAAAACTGAACAATTTGCAATAGCTGCTGCCTGATGCATAAATGTGTCCGTGGCTGCTGGAGGACAAGGACTTCTTTTGTTCATGACTAATTACTGGAGGATTAACTCTGGGCAGCGCAATGCTAAGCCTTTTTATTTAAAAAGATGCTGCACACCACACCCAGCAGCTATATAACTCAAGTTCTCAGAAATCCTCAAGGCTCTTCAAGATGATCTAAGAAATCCATCCATTTTCCAGAGAGTCTGCAAGCTCGTGTTTGGGGCTTTAACCTCAAATGTCCTCGAAATCAATCTGAGATATGAGGCTTGAAATTATTTTCCACAGCTGTGGTTACCTGCCTGCCCCTATACTTCTTCTCACTCTTGCTTTATGCGGTTTAGAGGAGCTAAAAACCCCCAAAAGTGGAGAGTCTAGCCTGTGATAATGGGAGGATCACGGAAACGAAAGCTTAGCGACCGGTTGCTCACAATGTGCTTCCAACAGCCTTTATTTTTTACAAGTATCCTGTATTTAAAGTTCAACAATGTGGGTACATCACAGCAAAAATCACTGATGTGATTTCATCCACAGAGCAGCAGTTTCAGTAAACAAACTTGTCGCTGCTGCTTTGTTAGGTATTCATGAGGTAAGCAGTGTTAGCGGGGTCTGAATTTTGTTGGCTGGAGCTCAACACGAGCAGTTGATGAATGCAGTTTTGCATCTGTATAAATCAAATACTTTTTATCTTATAGGGACTTTGAGCCAGAGTGGATCAAAACTCCTGTCTGCATCCATTCAAAGACTGTTTCCTTTTTTTTTTTGCTCTCAGCCCATAGCTTTTGCAACTCAGTCGCTCTGCCCTTCAACCTTTTTTCTTTCCAGTTAAGGCAGTCAGTGCTGCTGAGCTTCATAAGCACTTGCACACCCCAGTCCTGAACCTGTAAATTTAAGAGGTGGAGAAAGAGTAATTCGTTTGGAATTCACGTCTCTGCTTGAGCATACTGTATGTCTAAGTGTATGCTTGTGCCTCTGGGAGTGTGTCTGGATCCCAGTCTGCTGGGTAGACTCCCCATGGACCCATGGAGGCTTTATCTCACCCAAAATGATGATGGGAATGGAAGAGCAAATGGGGAGGACGTGGAAAGCAATGGCCGGAGGGGAGAAAGATGAGATTTGACAACCAGGCAAACAGAGAACAAGGAAGGAGAAAATTAAACGCCTTAAACTTTCTGAGACTAAATGGGCATGCAGAATCAGCGCCGGGCCTTTTACAAATGTGCGTATTGATGAAAGCCTTTTAGATCGTTTCTTACCGGCAAGTGCCTCGAGCCAAATCCAGGGAGACAACAGGAGGGAGAGACAGAAAACATCTGCAACACAATGTTCCCCGTGGCAAAGTCAAACAATGAGCACATCTTCTGTTTTCTTCCCTTTGCATACAAGCACCCTCATTCTCGTCTTATAATCCCCACAGGGAGACGTGATGTTCCCTGGCTAAACATTTTCATGGCTATGTCTGAACAGCCGGGGCAAAGACTGATGGAGAAGAATGAATGTCAACAACTGACACTGGCACTTTGATATATGAGAATACACCACATCTTTTGTCTATGATGATTGGCTTTACACTCCACTTTGCAGTGCACAGATTCACAGCAGCCCCATTAATGGAGCCTTATAAGTGGAAACTAAAATTTAGAATCAGATGAGCACCTAAAAAGCTGCTGCTCTGCTTCTTTGTTTAAGCGAGAAATTATTGTGATGTTTGTTAATGTTCACCAAGAAGTGCTCTTCGAAAATATCACACCCTTCTCTTCTGTATTCATATTCTGTTCAGGGGACTCAATGTGCTTTTGCAACTCAGCTGTTCATTTACATAAGACAGCTCCCTCCTCTGCCAAATTAATTTGATGGGCTGAGGCAAAGCTGGAGAGTAGCTTCTCTGCTGGCCAATACACATGAGCTAAGCTAACCATGCTGTTATACACACCTTGCCTTTGTTCCAGTTACAAAACCACAATCCTAGTAATTTCACAAAGCTCCCGTGACACTGCTCTGTATAAGCTCACGCCAATTAGTGAGGGACCAGAGTGATCCGTTGGGTTTGTTCAGACCCCAGCTTATTTTGTGTTCTATGATTTATTGTGTGACAGTTTATTTATGTCAAAGAATTGAGGTGTGGACACAGGCGCAGACAGGAGACAATATTGGGTTTCAAAGCAAGAGTAATTTATTCGACAAGAACAAATTACGCAGGGGCTGGACAGAGGAGTGGTTGTACAAGCAGGAGTCGGATACCAGGAATCCACAGAGCAGAAGTACAAAGGGGCGAGGCTGAGGCAGAGTCAAAAAACAGGCTAGGTTCAAAATGAAGAAAGGACTGGAGATCTAAGTTTTACAAAAGGCTGATAAGTCAAGTGGTGAAACAAGTCGAACTGGCAGGGAGTGCAGGGAGACACGGACACTAAACACACAGGAGCAGGGGAGACAATGAGACACAGGTGAAACACATTAGGGCAGGGCAGGTAATCACCAGGAGGAAGGAGCACATGAGGATGAGGAAGACAAGACACCTGAAACGAGAGGGAGGTCAGTGGTATCAAAATAAAACAGGAAATAACACAACTACAAAAATAAAAGCCCTGGCTCAGAACTGAGATCCTGACAATTTAGCAGCAGTTTCCCCCTCCTCCACTCAGCTTACTAAAGATAAAAGAGAAGGTCCCACTTCTTTGGCAAGAAAACAAGTAGATTTATGTATCGACACCAACTTCTATTAGCATTACAGTATGTTTTCAGGCTTAACCTCTTACCAAATCCCTTTGCTTTTAACATATGAAACTGGAGGGCTTTTGATTTTGCCAGCAGCTGAACAGGAAAAAAACAAAAAGCTGCTTGCATGCTGCAATGAAGCTGAGATGCTGTCACAATAGCAATACAAAAGGACCATTAAAGTCTCCTCAGAGCCACAGTGGAGTATGGAAAAGATTTTTTAAAGAGCTTGTCGGCTTTCATCGGCTTGTTGCAAATGCTACCGAGGTGGACAGACAGACAGGGTGGCCTGTGGTAATGAGTATGAAAATAAAATATACAGTATGGAGACAGAATATAGAGCATTATGAGAGGCCATGAGAGAGATTTCTGTCAGTGACAGAAATTATTTAAATATACAGTTTTGACAAAGGGGTGGAGTGTGTGCTGTAAATATGCACTCAGCAGTGTTTAAGTGAAAACCATAAGCTACTGGTGACTGGTTTCAACTTTCAAAGGCTTGGTGCAAATGAGCGTCACTGTTTCTGTGATGCTGATGGCCATCGGTATATTAACCCTTACAAACTGTTGGGGTCAAATTTGACCCATTTTGACAGTAGTAAAAATATCATAAACATTTTCTTTTTGACTACAATTTGATGACTTTTCCTGAAGTGAAAATATTTTAAAATTCTATGCTTTTGTTTTGGTGCTACAGATTTTTTTACACTGAGGCTGTTTTAGGTCAAATTTGACCCAAAGCTATTGAGATGGATTTTAGATCTACCAGTGCGGGTCAAAGGTGGCTTTAGGTCATCTTAAAACTGTGAAACAGTAGGCCATGTTTTTAGAGGGTTGTTTTTTTGTTTGTTTTTGTTGGGCTAGTGGTGACAGAGTTCAAGGGGGATCTACACACTGTCACAAGAACTGTCTGTGTTCTCAAAACATTTGCCCGGGTTCACAAAGAGAGAGAGACCAGCTGGTCTTTCAAGGGGCATGGGGGTATACCATATGTCGTCCCCCCCCCCCCAATATTGGACAGTGCATTTGTCCCACCAAAAAATGATATCACGGAGGAGAAAAATATTTGATTTTGAAATCTTTAACTTCTGTGCTTTTATTTTGAAAGCGGAACGCAGCGTCTTGTCACGGGCCTGGCCCCGCCCCCTCACCCCTCGAAAGCGGGAGTCGGGACAAAAAAGATGATAAGATGCAGTGCAGAAGGGAAATTTGTGTTTTTACTGAATGAGAATCCATCAGAACAAACTCACACATTTGCTGCAAAGGCTTTAGTTGAATAAAACACATTTTGCAGTGTTCATTTTTTACATCTGTCTGTTCAAACCATTAATGGATCTATTCCAATATGTGCCCCTCCCAATGTTAAACTCATTCCTACGCCCTTGCATGGGGGCAGATCTGAAATCGATGAAATAGGAAAACAGCATAACAGTGATTATCAATGGTTCACAAAGGGAACAAAAGTCATTCAGGGGTCAGAGGGTACTTTGACCCAGACATAAGAGCAGCACCTCCAAACACCTGCAATGTGATGAAATAGTTGTTATGGTCGGCTCATGGACCATAACAAAATAAAGGAGCACGCAGGGAAAGAACTAATAAAAATATATTTTATTAACAAAAAGAATCCAACTCAATCCAGAAACAACTCAACTCAAACCAATCTAATACAACACAAACAAACCCCAGGCCCAAAAAAGATGGACTGGGGCTTTTCGGAGGAAAGGATGGATCTTTATAGAGGAGACACTGGCCAGCTGTCTCCCGTTCCCAATCAACCTAGCCTATAAGTAAAAAGGAACAAACAGGATTCAATTAATACATAAACAAAACCAAAAACAGACAAGGCCTGGGGGCCGTCACATAGTCTATATCAGGGGTGTCAAACTCCGGTCCTCAAGGGCCACTAACCGGCAGGTATTCGTTGTTTCCCTGCTCCAACACACATGACTGAACTTAAGTGGCCCTTGTGAAGAAAGTTGACAAGAAGCTGTTGAATCCATTTGATTTGATTCAGGTGTGTTGGAGCAGGGAAATAACTAAAACCTGCAGGATAGCGGCCCCGGAGGACCACAGTTTGACACCCCAGCCATAAGTGAAAAAATTTGAATGATTTGGGGTAACGAGGATTGTGGTAGGGGGCTTTATAACATATAAAAAGGTACACGAGCTGTCATTTCATGGCAGCAAGACATCATGTGCAAAAAATGTTTAAAAAAAAACTAAAAAAACACAACAGTGCTATCTGTTGGTCTTCTCTTTACACAAGAAGTGAATACAAAGGGACAGAAGAGGAGAAGATAAAACTTCTGTCCTTCAAAGGACTGTAAAACTGCAGACTAGTTTATAATAACCAATTTAATATCCAATGTTTTGTCTTGTAAGTGGTAAATGTTGAATTAATATTGATCATTATTAAGAGGTGTTTAGCCAAGACCAAGACCATACTATGAAGGCACAAAATATGAACAGCAGGGTTGAGTAGAAATGCATTTACGCAGAGCATTTTTAAAAGTTAAAACATTATTTTGCAAGTTGTTGCACCTCTGCTACAGGTCCAAGCCAGCAAGGTTTAGCATCTTCTAAAGTAAAACAGACACAAAAGAAGTTAGTGTCATTTAGTGACTGAGCAGCTTTATTAGTTTCACTTGTAGAAGCTACTGTGCCAAGCAAGCAGTTGAAATTCCAAGTAAGATTAACCAGCTAAAACTTTCCAGGTATTTGTAATTAATAAGCCTACAGAACAGGTACCTCCCCGCCCAGCTTACTGCCTACGTGAGTGATAATATGTCTGTCCAAATTATTTACACTTAATGAAGAGGATATTAAAGCCACAAAGTCAAAAAAATGTTCTCAGTTCTCATTTTCATGTACTACCATTTTCCTGGTCGGTTCCCCTGCCTGGCCCCCTCATCTAAAATTCTGTAGACCTGCCCCTGCTATTACCAACAACTAATAATGCGCATAATTTGATGAGGTTGTTTATGCATCCACCACACTACAAAAATGGGAGGATAGGTGAGGCCGGCAGTTATGATCATGCCATTGCCCCCAGCATAGTAAACCCTTGGTGGTTTTACATCATACATGAGCTAATGATCAAGCTTGTGAGTACTAAAATGAAAGATCAATACGTTTTAGATCAATATAACATCCTTGACTGTGACTGTGTAATTCCTGAAAGCAATTAAAAATGATCACTGTCCTCTTTCCTACCAGATTATGACTGGGTCAAGTATGTTTACTTAGGTACCTGGCTTATTGATTATCATTTATCATAAAGATACAGGAAAATATCCCAGGTTAATTCTCACATCTGCCACTATTTGTTACAGAATGGCTTTGACTTCTAATAAATATTATCCTTCGTCGCAAATGTTTAGGCTATTTCAGATACTTTTGGTCCTCATTCTATGATGAAGTCAGCTAAACCCTATAATGTCAAATGTATTATTTTCTGATACATAGAATTTTTTAGACATTTGTATGGTAAAAAAAGACTTTGCTCAAAACCCTGTTGTACAAAATCTGATACCTGTCTTCTGTCCCTAATGGATACCAGGAAGCAGAAGACTACACTACGATAATTTTGACACATGATATGGTAATAAATGGTAAATATACAGAAAAAAATCTGTTTATTCTTCCCCACATTTTGTTAAAAGGCCAAATAATGACTTTTCTTCCCAATTTTCTTGGGTTGGGCTTTAAAGGGTTAAACAACAGCCATCTCCTTGTTTGAGAGCATATTTTCAAAGCCCATATAAAAGTTATTAACCACAGCTGGTGGTTTCCACTTTGATACGACTGTTTTGAAATTCAAATGTGAGGATGAGCTCCGATGCTGATGCCCGGCAGAGAGGTTTCCAGTGTTTTACATTCTTACAACAACAAACAACGCAAATATAAGGGCGACTGATTGTAAATGAAGAAATAGTTACGTGGCGATTTATCATACTTGAAAAGGACAAGAAATTGTGGGCTGATTTCCAACTGTAAAACTAATCAAAATGATTGAAATTCATTAAGTTTGCTGACACTCAATTAAGTATGATCAAACTCAGATTTAACAGTTTGTACTTTTTAATGATCACAATTCATACAGCAGAAGAGGGGAGGGTTTTCAACTTTTATCTCTTTCAATGTGGATTTATTTACTGAAAGTATTTTCAATCCATCATCACCTGAGGCTATTTCCATGATTTCCGAGCTCCATCTGGAACTACAGAAATGTTTTGCATTTGAAATAATGCTCCTCAACATTTATAAACTGGATACAAATAAGATATGACATGCAAAATCAGTGCAAGTCCCCATTGAAGCTTTGTGGATGATGAAGCAGAACGTGCAACCTCCTTTGACCAGACACTACTACAAAAGATCCAGGATCTTGGCTCTGAGACCTAGCACTGCGAAGGATGGAGGTCAAAGGATAAAAATAACCAACACAAGGAGTGTCATACAGTCATCTCCAACTGTCATTTCCGGGCCAAGGCAGAAGGGAATGAGTAAGAAAGACTCCTTCATCTAGATTCATTATTGTCAGTCCTCCTTGGCCTCTATATAACTGACTACCCTGAATGGAGAGCTGCAGTCTGAATAATTAACCACAATGGAACAATAGCCACACTGTTCTCACAAGTTTTCCTCATTCTAAAAATGTCAACAGCAGATGGCACATTGCCTGCGGCATAACTTTGGTTGAGAGTAAAGAAAGAGGGGGAACAGAAGAAGGGGAAAATTGAAAAATTATTCAGAGAGGTTTTTTTTTTTGGAAGGTGGGGAGAAGAGAGAAAGATTGCTGTGCCATTTTTTTTGCTGAGAACAATGCAATGGAAATGACTGTTGCACCTGATTATCAGAGCTGGAGGTGAGAGTTCATGTTTAATACCACAGACATCCATTCCAGAAAACAAAGCATTAAGAAAAACCTGTACCTGTAAGAAGTACCTGTCAAGCCAAGTCGGTACTGCAGGTTTAAAGCTCAGAGGGATTTCACTTCACACAGAGTTGTTTGTCCATTCAGAGACACCGTAGTAAAAATGGTGGCACCACAGCAAGTACATATAAATGGCTTGTTCTAAGAGAATTCAAACATCCATTACTTTTTGATACCAATAGAAACGTAGTTTTTAATGATATGTTACATTTTCATGTCAATGACCTTTAATTTTGTAACACGCTGCACCTTTAAGGTCAATGAAATTTGCAGGAATTTGTCCGTGGTCTGATTTTTATCAATCAGACTCAGTCAACAAGGGGAAACTTCTGCTGTGAATGCTTATGTCTCAGCTGGTAACTCAGTGGTCCATGTAAATATGAGCAATGCTCCCACTAAAACGGTGTAAAACAACATGGACAGTCCAGAATGAAATAATGCGAAAGTCCTGCTTACATTAGACTCCCTCTAGAAATACTACCAAGTTTCCGTCACTCAGGGCCAGATCACTGTCATTGTTTTGCCGTTGTGCTTAACACATTTCCTCCTTGCCAAGTTTTCCCATGTTTCTGCCTCACTCATCACAACATTTTGGATTTATGTTTTTCAACACCCAATCACAGAAGTGCCTTTGGTTTATCTAATGAAGTCTATTATTTTCTCCTCCTCCTTGGGTCCTCCATAAGTTAGTAAGACCAACTTTTAATCTTTAGGCACTTCACTTTCTATTAATCTTCTGATTATACTTTAATAACAATCTCTCGACATAAAGATAATGGATTTAGTTATAAAGCTGTAAGATGTGGGCACATTTTCATTTAAGGCTAAATAAATAAGGAGACTTAATTTACTTATATGAGCTAATCTGTCACATTTACAGCAAAAAGATGGCAGTCAAAAGCACTTATACCACTGATGTGACACCAAGAGTGGCGTGAAATGAACCATAAAAGACAATTTGTCACGATGCTTATTAATGGCAGAAATAGAAGATACAAATGGTGGAAAATGAAATGACATTTCTGTTTTTTGTTCATCCAGCTGGCATATAATGTAACAATTACACTGCTGCTGTTCATGTCTCTCAATGCAAAACCAAAACTTGTCTTGAATCAGTGGTTTGTACGTTTAAATCATTGTTGCTACTTCTTCTGCTCTGAAATTTTCCCTACATAAGAGTTAAAGAATTTCTCCACCAAGAGTAAACTTTTTATCTTCTTTAAATGAGCATGGAATAAGTCTACATGCTAGAAGGCACAATGAATACAAAAACAGAGCCGGGGCCATTTCTGAAAACTTCTAATAAAGTGCCAGTGAAAGTAAAGAAAAAAAAACATAATTTCAAGAGAGAATGAGTTAAGCTGACATATAAAAGTTTTGGACATATTTAAGTTGCATAGTAATTAAATAATACAGGGTGGATGAAAACATTAAAAAAACAAAAAAATAGCAAAATTCACTGGAATATGAAACATTAAAGTTTTACTTCTAAGTATCTGAGAAAAACACACATCAGCTCTTGCATCGATTAAAGACCTATCAGCTATCTTACCACTCGGTCAGACTGCACTACCATTATATAGAGTAGCGATGCAGACAGACACCTGCAGAAGGGAAAAGGAATATCGGGAGGAAGGAGAGGGCGGCCACGCAGCGCAGGTGAGCCAGCAGTAACACCAGCAGCCCTCCCACCGCTGTGGGAAGCTGTGTGAGACTGTAATCAGATTTTGCATGCTGCTCGAGCATGTCAGGCGGATACCGCTTTCAGAAAAGCATGATTTTCTTTTACAGGAAGAAAGTGTGCACGAGCTGGGATTAAGAGTAGGTTGCATCTATTTTCACAGGCAAATTTTGGTGTGCTTGGATCCACTGTGCATGTGTATGCGAGAATAGACACCGAATGCAGGGATGTCTGTTTGCTTTTGATCATTTTCATATTGGTGTGTTTGAATATATGCGTGTTCACATAAGAATCACAATTCTCATTTCCCGAGGTTTAGAATCAATTCATCAATTGGGAACAAACACTTTTTTTTATTTCCATTTAGCAAAGCTGACTTGTCGCTCAGCTCTTTGGGTTTTTGTAGTGGTAATGTTTCAGTATTATTGAGCAAGCATAATGTGAGCTGCTGCTAAAGTTAGCTTTCCCTTTCAGAGACTGTAGTTCAATTACTATGGAGCAGCACTTTGGCACACTTTAGATTCTACAATGTTCCAGGGAAGGGAGCGCAGGGCATGACTTATTCAGTATGGCCAAACACCGGGGCTCACATCATTACCAGCTGAACTTTCAGAAATGAAAACAGGTCAGGGGGGAAAAAAGGTGAGAAGGATACAACACCTCTCGGGGGTCTGGGGGCATGCTTCCCTGAAAGAAAATTTTGGACTTTTTATATTTAAAAGCATCAATCTGGTGCACTTTTGAGAAAAAATTCAAGCAGAGTTACAGGCCAGTAAGAATGTATAATAAAGTATCTCTACATATTCATTTTAAGCATTATAAGAAATTAAGCCTGACCTCTATGCTGAAATTAAACTAGCAACTTTTCCAATGAAATGTGGAACAGCACAGCTTTAATACAGGGTTCAGTGGCAAAACAAGATACTCAATTAAGATTATATTCTATTTCTTCATGATTTGCCTGAACACTTCATCATTTCTTCTTGTTTGCCTGGACCAGCGTCTCCATGGCCTGCTTCTGTGCTTTTACCACACGTCTCAGACTTGCCAGTGTTTCACAAGATCAGAGAAATAAAGCACAGGCCTATCCTAACCCACAGAGTAAAACTGTAAATTGTTTTAACCATAATGTTATGGGCAACGTGTAGGACTAATGTTCATTAGTCCTACATATATAGTTGGATTTCAGATTGAAAGGCAAATGTATTTACAGTTACAATATAGTAGGGGAATAAATACAATACAGAAAGTACCATAATAGTATGAATGCCCAGCATCTACACCAGTTTCCTACTTTCTACTGATTAACATTACTTATTTGATATAATAGCATGTCCTGCAACACATAACAGGGAAATTACAAAAGTTATGTAGTAACTCAACGTTAATTTGTTGTAGTCTCTGTTGTAGGTTTCTACTGAGTGCACTTACAAAATTATATTTATGAAATATAATCTACTGCCATCAGCGTATTCAGGTCTCTGATAGCAGAATGATTCACACAGCAGCTGATCGATCAGAGTGATCAGCTCAGAATTACCTTCCACTAATCTGTAAAGTCAAATAAAAGAGTTTCACCAGGGTAAAAAAAATCCATCTTGTTCTAAAGCGACCGGTTTTATTCTATGAAGTTCAGAAGCGGCAGCAGGATAAGAGACGCGGTCTGCGCTGGGACCTCTACATAGTTTTATTCTCATTAAACAGTATAGATTTTTATGACGACAGTATAAATATCCTTGCCTTCTTTCCATGTGCACATGCATGTTGCACACGATGGTAGCATGCATGTGGTTGATGTGACTGCAGTGCAGACATGAGGCAGAAATATGGCTCATAAACTCCGCTCCACCTTCCTCTACAGGTAACTGCAGAAACCTTTCAGCGGTTTGGGTTTCAGCGAACTTATTGATGTGGACATTTATTCCTACAAGGTCCCGCATGTTGTAAAATCCAGCATGGATCCATCTTTATATTATTATGGCCGATAATATCGACCGATATTGGCAATTTTATAATAATCGTATCGGCCGTTTTTCCCACTGATAGCCGATAAAATAAGTTTATTTTAAAACACGTTCCTCTGGCTCTCATACAGCATCTCTCTCTGCCTGAAGGCATCGCTCTCTAGGCTGTATGACAATGTCCCGCCTACAGCCCCCACTGATTGGCTGTCAGGGGCTGTTTAGCCAATCAACACTGTTACTTCTAGATGCAGCTCCTCAGTTGGGGAGAGTAGAGGACCGCTGCACCGCGGTTGATAAATGAAGATAATGCAACAGAAATGTTAGAAGTTTTAGTTAATTACTAATAATCGGTATTGGTATCGGCCCTAAAAAAAAACGATATCGGTCGATCCTTAGTCCAGGCTTTCTAAAGGACTTTATATGAGCTTATTTACTCATCTGTGTCAAGCCACTTAAGCTCCCTTTTCATTTGAGTATAAAAAGTCAACTTACTCATGAGATGAACCACTGTTGTGTAGGTAGAGATATGTCATAAACTTTCTTTGGACGTTTTGTTCTCAGCAGCCTGAGAATGAACAAGAGGAGGACATAATTAGAAGAAGTGACAGGCTAAAAAAAGAAAATCTACAGCAGATAAACTGAATATGAAATCAAACAGTATTTGGAAGTGAAATCGTTCAGAAAACAGGCGGTAAAAATATCCAGTAAAATTCTGAAAGATGTGTCTTTCAGCTGATCCATCTACCGTTCAGCGAGGCCTCATCAGAAATGGTCTCCATGGAAAGGAGGCTGTCATGAAGCCACTCTTTCCCCTTTATAAGCCAAAAACCATATTTGGATGTAATTCTCTTTCATTTTCTGCTCTTTCAATGAGGGCCAGATAAAGGGTTAAAGAAGAGAAACGTAGAGAAAAGACTGAGGTATGCCAAAAGGCACAAGAACTGAACTCAAAATTCAGTGTGAACTGGTCTGATGGAGGGATGAATCCTCCCCAGAACCCAGACCTCACTCACTGAAGCAGTGTGGGATCATCTTGACAGAGAACATAACAAAAGGAAGGCAACATCCAAAGAAGAGCTTTGAAATGTCCTTCCAGAAGTCTGGGGAACTATTCCTGAAGACTAGCTGAAGAAAATTCCGAGAAAACTTGTCTAAACATGTTGAAGAATATAAACTTTTCAAACCCAATGCTCATATCTTAAAACTTGTACACTGTATTTCCATTTATGATTATACCAACTTCCTCTTTTATTTGCTTTCACCAGGTGGCTTAAGACTTCATTTCAAGATATTTCAGAATAAAACAGTGCATGTTTGGCAAGAAAAGGCAATACATTTAGTTGACACAGAAGAATGTGTGTGTTGTGTAAGGGTGTGTGTGTGTGTGTGCATAAGTCTGAACAAGTGTTTTGCTCTGTGGCATCGTGCTGGTAGGACGCAGATAGCTTCTCTTTAATTGCCAGACACCCTCTGGCCAGAAAACGGATTAATTAAGGGGCCAAACTGGAATTCCCGAGGGATGGATGCCCCCTGCACCACCTCTCCGCCAAGTGCACACATGACTGTGCACACCAACACTGAAACAATGAATAAATGAAACACATGCACAGGGAAGGTGCCCTTAACACACAGCTGAACACAAGACAAGTCATCCTAGTAGTGTTTGAAACATTAGGGAGGAAATACTTTTTAGAGCATATATGGACACATGTGGAATGAAAAAGATGTGGTTCCATTAACTTTCACATAAAAACATTTTCTTTAAGCTAAAAGAAATAATAAAAAATTGAGGTCAAACTTTTCACTGGCTAAAAGGTTATTGAATAATAAGGAATATGATCCAAGAAAAGAGATCTTCATCTATTAATATTGCCCAGACGGGAGAGGCTCTTTTAAAACCAGACAAGATTGAGGAACGTGCTCATCATATGCTACGAGTAATTGCGGTGCCGTGTGTGTTCCTCCTTCCGATGAAGCCTTTCATTAAACGAGGCACTGAAAAGTGATATTCGGTTAGAAAGATTATTAGATTTCCGGCTGATTCTATAGTGTTATTTACCCTGAGCTGACAGCCAACACAGTGTGTTCTTACTGACCAGTATCATTTATTCTCCTGGAAGACTGGGCTTTGTTTGAGCTGGCTTTGTATGGAGACATCCTTATACTCCTCAAGAGGATGGTGGAGTTTCCTCAGTGGCCGTCGGAAATGAGTCACTCACGGAAAAATTACTGGACATAAACACAACGGCAAACTTTTCCCAAACAGGGATTCTCACAACATGCTCCCCCCCCCCTTTTTTTTTGTTTCTTAGCAAGGAATATGAAGCAAACACAAAACAAAAGTGGAAAATTAGAGAGCAATTTGAAAACAGCAAATATAACATTGGATGCTTGCCTGTGCAAGAGGTTTAATCTATTTATGTCCAAGGCAATAACATCATTTGTAGTAACAGTTCAATCAGGCCAGTCACATTTAAAATGTTTAGTTATAAAACACAACTGGAGACTGGTATCAAAGCACCAATCTTAACACTTCCTTGAGTTACGCTTCCAGGATCATAATGATGATTGCATAGTTAGCTCTTCCTCTGGAGCCTTTGATCATATCACACGGTCCTCCTCAGAGGCACTGTTTATAGCTTTACTGATCACTTCCAAGTATTTGCAAGCATATCAGTCTGCTAATGAAGCTCATATGAGGTGTAGGAAAGCTGCAAAAAGCTACCAAAACGGTCACTGGGGTGAAGCTGCCGTTTGCAAGATCAGGATTAAATTAGATTAAGGAATAACAACATAATGCTGTCCTCATATTTTTGGATGTCTACGTGCTTCAGTATGATCATATGAGATTCTGACCATGATGCATGTCACATGCCTCGTTTGCAAAACTGAATGCAGATGCACGTGGATGGGCCTCAGTTTGTCATGCAATATTAGCAAGGATAGCACACTCTTCACTTAAACGTCTTTTGTAATTCATTTTTCATTCATCTTCTCACAAATACAATTTAACAGCTGATTAATGACTATAATCCTCATTTTTTTTCTCATTATCTAGCTTCCAATATTTAAATAATATAAATATTCAATTGAAAATACACTGATGCCGCACAGAGCTTGAGAAGATCTGTTAGATGTATGTTTGGGGAGTTGTACATTACCGTGCCCTAAATGATGAAAAACAACTTGTTCTGGAGGTCTTTTTAGCCCAGGTTATTATTTCATTTATGTTTCAATACATATTGGCACAACATATCTGTTAAAGATGAGGCACAAAACAAATATCTCCTTACTGATTATCCTAATGTGATTTTAAACAGGATTAGTGGATCAGGAATTTATAATTCCATGTGTCAATTTTTCTGCTATCCTGTTATAAAAAAAGGACAATAACCATTTTCATCATCATTTATTTGACAGAAAAATAAATGTATACAAACATTGCTAAAAAGATCAAATATTATCTGCTACTGGAAGTAAATCTACTTTGCTTTTTGTTAATCCCCGTCAGACTATTCATGCTACTCAGTAAAACCACATTTAGGCTTCTACATCTCTTTCCAGAAATCTGAGCAATGGATCGTTTCTAAAAGTTACGATCGTGACTTCTGCTGGGTCGCAGATTTTCAAAACAGTTAACAGAAGCAGCCCGACTGCTGTTGGTATTCATGATGAATAATGCTTTTTTTATGTCATGCGCAACAGCAGAGACATGCAGTAACAGGACTTTACTCACATAATCTTCCTGACCCTAACCGTTTTTAATCCCGGCCTTGCTGGAATCTGGCTATCGGACATCTACAAGCAGATGAAAATGTTCGCACCAAGGGCAGCTCCCTGGAGCGGGCCCAAAACCCTGCCAAAACCCTCCGTCCATCTGCCTTCATCTGTCACCAGCAGCTGCAGTCAAAACTACACTTAAAAAGCCAACACAACATAAGATTTGTTTTTTTTTCCCCCACTAGAGATAAAGAGCGCTTGAAATCAATTAGGAATAACCCGAAAATATCTTTAAAAATCAGCGTACAGATATCTCTTATGCTTTCAGGGAAAAAAGTCTGATCCACTGATCACCGCGTGGTAAATGGTACCTTTAAAATCAGTCTAGTCCTAAACCACAATGACTGTATACTAATGATTGTTATACATACATATACATACTATACATAAATTCATTATTTATTGATATTTGTGTGTTTGTAGGGCTATATATTTATGTAGTGTCCTATTGTAATAAATAGTGTTAATACACATCTCTATAACAATCAGTTATTATCAAATTTTATTGTAATGTTTATTGTCATGAAGTTGACAATGTTTGTGGCATCATTGTATGCTGTGTATTGGTGCAGTTAAATGAATATATATTGATGTACATTGTATATCAAAGCTATTTATCTTATATACAGGTACTACTCGGAAAATTTGAATATCGTGTATAAGTTGTTTTATTCAGGCAATTCAACATAAGAGGTGAAACCAATACATTTTATAAACTCAAAAACTCAGAAAATTAGAAAAACTGTGAAAAGCTTCAGTATTGTAGGCTCAAAATGTCACACACTAATCAGGTAAGTAATCCAAAACTAGGGGTGGGTTTAAAAAATCGATTAATCGATTTAAATCGATTCAAGATAAATTAATTCAATATCGATTCATAAAA
>JAOXYM010000005.1:14147194-14157615 GCA_028567055.1 Leptatherina wallacei
CATGGGGAAGACTGCTGATCTGACAGTTGTGCAGAAAACCATCATTGACTCCCTGCACAAGGTGGGTAAGACACAAACAGTGATAGCAAAAGAAGCTGGGTGTTCTCAGAGTGCTGTCTCAAAACACAATAATGGACAGTTAAGTGGAAGGCAGAAGTGTGGAAGAAAACGATGTACAAGCCGGAGGGATGACCGCAG
Source organism: Leptatherina wallacei (assembly GCA_028567055.1). Lineage (NCBI taxonomy): Eukaryota > Metazoa > Chordata > Actinopteri > Atheriniformes > Atherinidae > Leptatherina > Leptatherina wallacei. The sequence goes on from JAOXYM010000005.1 coordinate 14,147,393, forward strand.
CCTGGAGATGATGGTCAGGAAAGGGCCATTCAAAAGTGTGGGGGAACTTCATAAGGAGTGGACTCAGGCTGGAGTTGCTGCTTCAAAAGAAACGACACGCAGGCGGATGCTGGACATGGGCTTCAAATGTCAAATTCCTGTTGTCAAGCCACTCCTCACGAGCAAGCGACACCAGGGCTGGGCTAGAGAAAAGAAAGACTGGACTGTTCCCCTGTGGTCCAAAGTCCTCTTTTCTGATGAGAGCATGTTTTGCATCTCATTTGGCAACATAGGTCCCAGAGTCTGCGCAAAATAGAAGATGCATGAAGTCCAGTGTTAAGTTTCCCCAGTCTGTGATGACTTGGGGATCCATGTCAGCTGCTGGTATTGGTGCTCTGTGCTTTAGTTCAGCATAAACGCAGCCGTCTACCAGGACATTTTAGAGCACTTCATGCTTGCTTCAGTGGACCAGCTTTATGGGGATGCAGACTTTATCTTCCAGCAGGACTTGGCACCTGCCCACACTGCCAAAAGTACAAAATCCTGGTTCAACAACCACGGGATTACTGTGCTCGATTGGCCCGTGAACTCACCTGACCTGAACCCCATAGAAAATCTGTGGGGCATTGCCAAGAGAAAGCTGAACAGGAAGAGACCAAACAGAAAGAAGAGCTCAAGGCTGCGATTGAAGCACGTTGGTCTTCCATAACACCTGAGATATGCCACAAGATGGTAGCATCCATGACACGCCGGATTAAGGCCGTCATTCGTGCAAAAGGGGCCCCCACCAAGTACTAAGTACAGATGCAAGATTTTACTTTCAGAAGCCTGACATTTTTGTATTTAAAACCTTTTTTTTTATTTGATTTCAAACAATATTCGAATTTTCTGAGTTTTTGAATTTGAGGTTTTCTGAAGCTGCAAGTCCTAATCAGCAAAATCAAAACAAATAAAAGTTTGAAATATATTTATTTGCATACTATTTGTCTATATACTATATACATTTCACCATTAAAGTTGAGTTACAGAAATGCACAAACTTTCTCAGGATATTCTAATTTTCTGAGTGGTAGGCTACCTGTAAGGACATGTTATATGGAAATGAGGAGGTAGGAGTTAATACGTTTGTACTGCTTCCTCCTCCTTTTCGAAACAAGTCTATATATCTTTTTTTAATCTTGTGTTTTATTTTTTTATCTTTATTTTTTTGTTTTAAAATAAAATAAACATCCATTCATTCACAATAACAACAATATGCTGCACATTTGCATTTAGAGATGCACTGATTGCAATTTGCTTGGCTAGTTTCAGTTTCCCTCTTTTTTTTCAAGAAGAAATGGAGATGACAGATTTCTGGCCAGTTCAGATCATCTAAGAACTGTAATCAGCTGTAAACAAAAGCAATTAGTATATTTTTTGTTCTGATCTAACATCAGTTGCAAAAAAAAAAGAAAACAAAACTGATCATGAATATTTTTTACAAATGAAACTGGTTTTTAAAAATCTATTTTAAAGCCAATCATGCTTAGAAAAAAAAAGAGACTGAAAATCAACCCATAATCAGCAAAAAGAATATATATAAAACATCCCTGCATCTCTATTTACATTATATGTCACAGTGGCTGAGATGAGCGTGTACATCATATACTTGCTCACATATTTCTTCATGGGTGTTTGCTCATCAACCCAGCAGGGGGTCAAGGGCATGGTGCATGTGTGTGCCAGTACAAAATGGCCAGGGTCAAACCAGATTCATTAAAATGGAGCTTCAGCTTGCATTAACACAATTGCAAAATAAATGCAAACACACACATTTTCTCAGAATTTTTCTGCAGTGAGCAGAGATTGCCACAAGTGAAGTTTTAATCACTCAGGCTTGCAGTGCATCTTAACAACCAGCCACATCCATCGACCAATAAAGATCAAGAGGACCTGCTGGTCCTGGCTGCCTCAGTGACAAACATCATCATCATCAAAATCATGCATACGCCACTTCCTCTCCACACTGAACCGGGAAGAAAAGACAAAACACACCATCTGTGCTCATGCATGACTGTCTTTCATTTGTTTACTCTCCTGTGTGCTAGTTCTCATGAGAGGCTGAGCTCTGTGCTACTTATCCCTTTCTTTCAAAGCATTATTGCCCGGCAAAGAGTTGCCTTTATTTTCCTTCAGTCGTCATGCGAAAAGGGTTTTTGCTGCTCATCACCTATCATCATCCCAATCATTTTAGTTGGCTTAGCAGGGTAAATAAAGGTCAGATAACAAATCAAAGTGGATTAAGAAATTCATTCCAAATGAGAAAAACAAATGAAACCTGTACAAAATGTATGACCTTTCAATGTCAGCTTTTATAGGATTACTTGATGACTGAGAATACACGCATGCACTTTTCAGCTTTCTGTTCTTAAATAGGGAGGAGATGCAGTTTTCAGTTTAGCCCCTTAAAAAGCTCATAATTGCCAACTCGGGACTCTTCTGAGACTTCACCTCTAAAGCAGTATCCCAGGGGAGTCAAACTCAAATACACAGTGGGCCAAAGTTTAAATCTCGGACAAAGTCGCGGCCAACATTGATATTTGCGGAAAGAATCTTCCTCCACATATAACAATGAACCCTTTCAGATGGATTTAAACAAGTTTTGCTAAAAGGAGCATAGCGCAAGTTACAGCTTTTTTCCAGAAGTCTGCCCCCTCTGGCGACAAGTGGAAGTGAAGGCCAATGTTGTGAACGCGCATGGGCCGCTTCCACTGCTTTGGTCTTTGTTTACCTGTACTTCACTCAGTCCGAGCCCGGAGTTAGATGCACAAACTACAAAAATCAATTTAGCTAGATTAGATTATTTCACTGATTATTGTTTTATATTTTCAATGTCGAAACGACGTCTTCATCGTCCAAGACAACACAGTGGTTTGTGTTGAGAATATTAGTTTATTGTTAGCGCATCTAGAAATTTGTAAATATGCTCTGATGAATCAGCAATCGCCCGAAATCGGTACTCAGCCTACGGCCTTGTGCTTACGAACTAATCACAGCCATGACGATATAAGAGTACAACAGCTTGCGTAAATAAATAAACAAATAAATAAAGCATAGCTTGTAAGCTAACGGTAGGGTTAGTGTTACATGCTAAAACTTAGCATTGCAATATAATGTATCCTGATTTCCGTCATACATCACATTTTTACCTTTGTAGTAAGAAGAAAGCCAGCTGAGGGTCCAGTTTTATTCCCAGAGCAGATCAGAGCTCCCTCCATTTATGGAAAGCTGCTCCGATGTTGACATTTTACTCCTGCGGCGGTCAGACTCCAGTTTGGCCCTTTTCGTCACACTAGACAAAATGTTTCTTTTCTTTGTCTTACATGGAGTATGTGTTAGTGTTTGAGAGGCATTTGAGGCCACCGGTCTCTTGTTATCCATGTTTAGTCATCAGTGTTGTCTAATGGCGGCAGAGTAAACAATACAATACTGGCAGCGGCCAGGTTAACGAGCACGCGCAGCGCATCAACCCACACGCACGCACCTGAGGATTTGAACCTGAATCTCTCTCATTGAGCATACAGAAACAGTCCTATAGAGGCAACTGCAGTGAATAGAGATCGGCTCATCCTACACATCAGGCAACTGTAAGAGGATGTTGGGGAAAGAAAATAATAGCTTTTAAACTTGCACAATGCACCCTTAAACATTGAATGTGGAAAAAGCAAAGCTTAATACTATACAATATATATAATGTAATATTGCACACATGCAAAACCCAATTTCTAATAAAAAAATGCATTAATGGAATTCATTTCTTAAGTAAAATCGAAATCAAAATTGTATACATTTTTTGAAGCCTTCTAATTTAAAATTCAACAGCAACCTTTTTCCACATGCCAATAATAAATTTAAAACTAAAATAATAATAAACCAATTAACGAATAATAGTATCTTTCAATGAATGTGCAACCATTCAAGAGCATGCCTTGGAGTAGCAAGAAAATGTTAATTATATCTCAGTTTCCTCCACACTGATCTACTCTGATGCGTCCAAGCGACATACTTGCACGTCATGTTTCCTGCTCTGCCATGTCATCAGCTTGATTCAGTCCACCTGGAGTTTCCTTATTGCAATATTGCCTCATCTGTTCACAGCAATATTTAACTCTCTCCTTCTCTGCCAGATTATCAACAGCCACTCTGCCAAGTTGAGGTCCAGCAATCTTTTCATGGTTTTCATATGTTGCCTACCATTTCATGTCCCTGGATTTCCCTTTATGCCTTTCCCACGTCGGACCTCTCTTGCCCTTCGGATTTCTGGACACTGACTCATGTCTTGTGTTGGACGACCGAGCCTAGCCTTTCGTCTTTTTGCTAAGTACCTTACATCTGCCTGCCTGTTTTTGACCTCCCCTCTGGATCCTGGACTCTTTTTCAGTTCACCTTTTCCTACCAAGATCTGGCTGCATCTCTAAGTCCTGCTGCTCACCAGCATCATATTCAATAAACCTGTTTCTTTTAAACTATTCCTGTGTGTGGCTGAATTCCCGGGTCCTCACCATAACCTGTTACACCTGCATCTCTTATAGGATGCTAGCTCATCAATGTCTGAGCTAAGGAAGTCCTCAGGATTGAACGAAGGTGTTCATCAGTGAGATGTAATGATTACTGTCAACAAAGGTGAGGGTCCTGTCCTGATTGCTGCACCGAAACATCAGCAGAGCATTCTTGGCTTTGTGGTATTAGCAGTACATGTGCTGTATAAGACCAGCGGGCCAGCTCTAGTAGTCATTTGGTAAGGCTCGCAGGCTGAATTTGGCCCGCGGGCCAGACTTTGATGCCTATGCAGTATCCTATCCAGAGCCTGAGTGTGACTTGGACAAATAGAGGGATATATATTATACAATGACTAATCTGAGCCTTTTCGTTCTCACAGAAGCAGTAAACACAGCTGCTTTTTTGGCTTGCAGCCTGAAAACCATCTTCAGGGACACTGTAAAGCAGTCAACCTCAGAGCTGTATATCAAAGTCCAATACTTTATAAATAAACTCCTTTCTCAGAGGGTTGGTCTTTTAAAGGGTGCCCTCCAATTTAAAAAGACTCTTGCGATGAGGTTTACAACAGCCACAGAGTGTATCTTAGCCAGAACAACACACTTTATCGAATTGGCTTTTCTTTGTGTGCTTGTAACTGTGTGTAAGCATCCATTCACAAGTGTGTCTTTGTAACCGTTCTAACCCCACACCTCCAATGTTGATCCCTATTGCTGCTCTCCAAATACAGCATGCATTCATCATTCGGTCTCGTGTCTGTCTTGTGGGGCATGTTGAGGAAAAGGGAACCTTTTCAGGTCTGCACTTATAAATGACAAAAGGGTTTATTAAGTCACTCTCCCTGCCTCCTGCTAACCTACTTCCTGAAGCCACTGAGGAGTGAGACAGACGGACAGAGATGAGACGGACGATTTAACAGGAGAGGGAGAGAAAAATGGTGGTGCAGATTTCTAACTCTTGTCCGAACAATCAGGAGCAACTGACTTCTCTAAGGAGCAGCTCATCACTTTGGAAATGAAAGCCCACAGAGCAGAAAGGCTATCGGACAATAAAAGTATTTTCCGCGTAGCTTTTTCCTTCAGTTGCTAATAAAAAATGGCAGTGAAGAGGAACAGGAAGAGGTCAAATTGAAATCATGAATATCAATGAAAAACTTTTGAAGAGAAGTACTTGTAGATTTGCAGTAAAGGCAGATCAATAGCTCCTTTTAATGACAAACGACGTTTAGGAATAACCGGCAGAGCCTGGAGAGGCTGTCCACCAACTCAATATCAAGATGGAATGAGCTCCAGCGCTCACATGCCAGAGACCCATATGAGACTCATGTCACACAGTCCCCACAGTCCTTTTACCTTTCAGCTTATCACTCACAGGTACTGTAAAATGTAACATTGGCTTTAATAGAATATATTTAATGGATAAAACTTCCTTTTTACCAAGTTTTTAATACTAAATAAGTCAAAATGAACTTTGTAAGGAAAGAGGTTGAATAAATGAATGCACTTCAATTGATAAAAATAAGATGAGTATATGAAAAATGTTGGTTTTGGGGGGCTGATTTTTTTCCCACAATGCTATTAACTTGTATTAGCAACTAATTAGGGGTAATTCATTGTATGCAACTTTGCACTTTTACTTTGGATACTTAAGTTAAATTACTCACTTTTTAAAAGTACTAAATTCAATATATTTGGTTGTTTAATAATTCAAATGACACAAAAAAAAGTTTCAGTGAGGGGTAAAAGTGAGAAATAAACTATAATGTCACATCTATTTTCAAATCATCCATGTTAAAATGTCTCAAGGTTTCTCTTGTTTAGTTTCTTTTATTTTCTTGTGTCTCACTGTCATGACAAATATCAATTTAGCCATTCTTGATGATATGCACTTTCAAAGGTCCTTGTATAAGGATCCCAGATCTAAGCTAAATAGACCGGAACTATATTGACCTCATATCGGCAATAATCCACTTTTCACAATAGTTTCAGTGTATAAACAACATGTTATGAACACAAGAAAAACTGTTAACCTGTTAGAATGTTAATTGATGATAAAAATGAATGATTACTAATTAATGCTGGCAGTATCGTGTGACAGCTCAGTCACTGGTTATCTGAGTTTAAAAACAATCATACAGGCAGCTGCTGCGTCATGACACGTCTGTGGTCTGAAATCAATTTCAACAAAGAACACATCTGCATCAAGTTTCTGCTGCAAAGCAAGAACAATGGATATACTTTAAGTATTGTGGACTTAAAATCATTGTGTGTTGAAAATAAAAACAAATTTGGTGAAGCATTTCTTCTCATTTATGTGGAAATGATCAGTTTATCAAGCTTCTTACACAACCTCACGTACGTACAGCATTCTAGGTTTTATCAAGTCCATGAAAGTTTTACAAACTCAGAATAAATTTGCTTTTTTTTCTCTTTTCTTTTTTTAGTAAAGCCAACTTGTTAGATCTTACAGTATATTTGTTTTAACTTTTTATGGGTGGTTTCCAATCACTGAATTACACAAATTAACATCTAACGGTGGACTGACATGGAAAACAAACTTACTATTATTACACATTATATTTTGCGAGTCTTGACCATGTGCACAGCTCTACTCTGCAGAGACTTCAGAAACAAAAGTCACCTTCGCAGAGGACTCAACGAATGAAAACTTTTCCTGCCCCTTTGCTGCAAAATTCAGCAACATATGAGACTAAAACTTGTCATCGAAACGGATCTGATGAACTCAGAAAACAAACAGGAGATTACATATTTGCATGCAACATGCAAAGATATATTCTAAATAGGGATTGACGAGATCTCGTGGCACAAGATCTCGTCAATCCACTAATTCTAAAGGCAAACATTTTTTTCAGAATATCATGAAAGGAAGACCTCTGTACAAGGTAGATCTATCTTCCTTCGGGCTTGTGCTGCAATATACGGAGAACAATTCCCTGATAGAGGGAAGAACAACATAAATGAAAGAAGCAGCAAGGGAAAGCAAACATCACACCGCATGTCAGGACACAAAAGGATTCTGCAATGGGATAAGAATCCCCCTAAACACCTTCAAATTTACAATCAGCAACTTCAATCTACACAAACTGCAGGTTTAACCATGATTCTTCACTGATCCATTAAACATAGTCAGTAAGCTGTTGACAAACCTCAGAGAAGCCGTGCAAGATTAAAACGCACCATCGGTAAAAGTAAAAGGATGAATGCAGCATGCCCAATCAGTTGCTTTGTGCTCTTTTTTCTTATTTTAAAGTGTTATCAAAAATAGCTAATAACTTAAATAATAACATATCAATAACATAATAAGGAATCTAGTCTTTTTGCCTTTCAGAAACCAGCTGATATTCTGGTTTATAAATGTGAACATGAAAGACTTAACATTTACAGAGATAATTTGACATAATTTTTCCACAAAAAAAAGGGAAAAAGTAAAATTTGTGAATCTATTTTCCTCCACTTTTTTCTTCTGAGAATTACACAAAAGCCACTTCAGGTGCTTGTTATAGGCTACATCTCTGACTGTTGCAATAGAAATTAAATGCGCTGCTTATTCATAAAAAACAAACTGCAGAATATCCTTTGCAAATACAGAACTCAAACAAACGGTGTAACATCCACAGAACAGATAGAAAAGATTCAGCAAGCGTCCATCCAACAATAAACCAATTAACTAATGGGAAGTATTCAGATGCGCTTTGTGGATAATATTGAACACGTGCAGCAGTTACAAGCCTCCATCCAGTGAAGCGGTTCATAGAAATTGTTTGCTGTTACTTGTAATCCCCCTCCTCTCCTTAAAAATATGTCCTCCGATCATAATTTGCCTTCAGTTTAATTAAAGGTCACGTTTGTTTGTTTTTATCTGAGTGAACACATGAAATTAATCACACCGACAAACGATCGCTAATAATATCTACCCGCATCACACCCCTTCACAAGGCTGCAACACACAACACACATGACGTTTGTTATGGGTCATAAAACAGCAACATTTAAAAAGACAGAACAATCACATCAAGGTAGTCTCACATCGCGGAATGTGGGCCAGATTAGATTAGATTTTTGGGATCGTGCTGAATGAAATCACTCCGCCGCGAGTCTCCAAATGACACGCAAGTCCGCTGAGATACGTTTTATCCCGAGGTGATGAGTGTCCGCAGGCGTCCATGAATCCGCTTTTTTTTTTTTAATCAAAGCGGCACGGATGCCGGTGAGGAATTGCCCTCACTCCTGAGCATTGGGGGGGGCGTGGAAGGGGCTGCACTGGCACATTGGATACAAACACCTCTGAACGTCCGTTGATAACCCGCCGGCCCTGTTATCCCCACTACATCACACATAGCCTACATGCTGCTCCTGCGTTACGGTGGAGATTAAAGCAGCCATGTAGGGCAGGGATGCTGCTATTACACAATGGGAAGCGCGCCGAAACTCACCTTCATCCCGTAGCTGTGGTCAGATATGACGGTGATTTCTCGCCCTAGACGGGCTGCTGCGAGTCCCGGACAGCACTGCCACCGCTTCTCCCTCCTCTTCTGCCTTCTTCACTGTCTGCTCTATTTTTTAAATGCACCTCCGTTCCTCCTCCGTGGCTTCACCTGGCTCCCCCTCATGGGTTTGGGGAGGTCGGGATGCTGTTTGCTTATTGTTCAAGCGTCGCAGTCGGTGGGGCGGCAGGTCTGTTATCAGTGACTGGAGGCTCCCCGCGACTCCTCGTGGTATGAAGCGGGAGGCAGCTATGTACCCTATCTCTCCCTGTTCTAAGTATCCAATGCGCGCGCGCTTGTGGTTGTGACGCCTGGATGCGCGCTTTTTGGATTGGCCTTGACATGCGCACATGCACGCGTGCGACCGGCCCATATGTTCTCTCTCACATACACACACACACTGGAACAGATATGAACCTATCTGGGATAATCCGAATAAAACTAATTTGTAATCGGAGGTGGTTGAAGTATTTATATTTCAGTCAAACTCTTTTAACGCCAGGACACTGGCTCTTTTAGTGCGGGTGGAAAGCTGGCTCTTCTGGATTTTCTTTTCCAGTTATTTCAAAGTGGGAAAAATGCTTTATATCATATAGTTCACCCTGACCGATCGATAGAACGAACGAATGAATTCTTGAGCACTTGCAAACTGATCAGTGCGTAAAGGAAGTTTTGTCCAGGTGTACCCAGAAATTTGTGCACACGTATTCCATGATGCGTCTAAGTAGGAGCGTTTTTGAAAATTAAAGTATGAGATTTGTGAGGTTGAAGGTAAGAAAGTTGTGTGTAGAATTTTAATGTCTGTGCATTTTTGTAATTTATGCGTGTGTAAATATATTTTGTGTGTAATTTCCAGACATTTCAGTGTACATTTCAACATACACGTTTGCAAAATTATTCATACCCTTCCATTAAAGACAAGGCAAAATTCTTAATAGTAATTCAAATAACTGGAGACTGAAAAAGTAATAAAGATAAATTTGGTAAATTATAATTTAATGAAATACGACTTTTTCATCTTTTTTTGAGTTGAAAAACCAATAAAAAACAAACAAGCAATACGGTCCTGGACCAATGAGAGCATTTTGCTGATGAACAGTGGGCCAAAATACCTGCCAACAGATGTAGAAGGCAAGGCAAGGCAAGTTTATTTGTATAGCACATTTCATGTACAGGACAATTCAAGGTGCTTTACATACAAACA
>JAOXYM010000005.1:14168941-14199121 GCA_028567055.1 Leptatherina wallacei
GTCCGGTCCTCGAGGGCCGCTGTCCTGCAGGATTTCAATGTTTCCTTCTTCAACACACCTGACTCAAATTAAAAGGACACAGCAGCCCATGAAGCTCTGAACAATTACTCATTAATCTGAGTCAGGTGTGTTGGAGCAAAGATACGTTGAAAACCTGCAGGATTCTGGCCCTCGAGGACCAGAGTTTGACACCCCTGGTCTAAATCTTGCACTAGAAGCAGGTTTTGCTTCAAGAGACCAAGTAACTTGAAAAGATTCAGCAGCACAAACAGAGCATGGAGGTCCAAAACTCTTGCGTTTTACTGTCAGTGTTGTCATGTAAACATGGGTTAAATTAAAGGGAGGCCAAACTTCAGCCAACAGCCATTTTCACAACAAACAGGTTAAAGTACCAGAAATGTTGCTCTCATGAGAACAAAAGAGTCGCCTGTAACATTCTCTGATGAGAAAATAATAATACCCAATAAGGTTCAGTTCAGTTTGAAACACATCAAAACATAGAAACTGCAACATTACATTATTGTAAAGAGTACTGTCTAGATACATTCAAATAAATTGACTAAAGGAAACGTCCTTTCCAAAAGACCTGCTGTATATGACTGCACAGCCACCATGGAATCCAGTTAATATTGTTTTTCTCTAACAATGTTTGGTTTTGAGACCTTTTTGTGTAAGTTACTGGTAACTAAATCTGGCTAATAAACAGCAGAAAGGACCAAATTTCCCTCTGAAATGTAGCAGTGGTAGTAAGAAGTAGTGTAGAATAAAAATGATCCAGTAAATCAAGTAAACTATATACAAAAGATCAATATTTGATTGAATGTTCTTCCATTAATGGTCAATTGCCATAATATTACCATAAGAGCTGCAAGAAGTGGCATATTGTCGTGGTATATTACTGTATTAAACTCATGACATCTCATGTTCCTAATTGTAAAGCTATTCCTTGCCGCAGTACTGTGCCTCAATATGAAGCTCATTTAAATGTGAACTGGGACTTTAGAGGACTAATATGTAAATCCACAGCAAATGGGGATATGTTTAGTGATTCACAAGCCCCAAAGGCAAACTCATGAATGAGGTCCACCTCATGCATTATTTGCAGCCTTTGTATAACAAAGCAGTGTTTGGTATTTCTAAAGGTTACTAATTGTTGCAAATGCAAGCACTGACCTTGTTTTTTCCTCCATTTCAGTGGATAAAGTGTTTCCATGTTGTGCCAAGCAGTATTTAAAAAGTGATTAAAGACCACAGAATTACTAACTTATCACAAGGAGTACATGTTGACCTCCAAGCCAATTAAATAATGTTGTTTCAATGCATTCTATGGTATAAAATGAAACACATTTAAGGGATATTGTGGTCTGAGACTGCATCAGCAATTCTTCTCCTCTTCCACAAATCACCATTTGTGATGTTACAAGGTTTGGTTGACATTCAAAAAATACCTGGTTTGGTAAAAAAAAAAAAAAGATAGTTTGAGTATCAGTGAATGAGTGTCCCCCTGGTAAATACAGTCGTCGAGGTTTTCTGGTGCTTTTCCCCCATATGCTTCAAGCCAAAAGGCAGCATTGTCCCTTGAATAAAACTGAATAATTCTGTTGCATTTACTAAACAAACTGATTGTTTTACCAGAGTACATATGAGCTATTAGACAAATAAATTAAATGAATTAGATATATTAAATGAATGTATTGTGTTGGATGTAGTGTTTATAAGAAAAAAAAAAGTTGGGGTGTTGTGGCCTCATCTGCTGACATCTGATGATCCATCCATCCATCCATCCATTTTCTGTACCGTTAAATCCATTAGAGTCGCGGGTGGGCTGGAGCCTATCCCAGCAAGTATCAGGCGAGAGGCAGGGTACACCCTGGACAGGTCGCCAGTCTGTCGCAGGGCCAACACAGAGAGACAGACAACCACTTATACACACACTCATGACATCTGATGATTGTTTTTTAAATCATACCTCCTCTGAACCCTCAGGCTTTGATGATGTGGAATACTAATTTACTTGAGTGTCTCTTTAATGGTCTCTTTCTTGGTGGCTCCAGGGGATTGAGAGACTATGACAGCTTCCTCGATCCAGTCTCTCTCTTCCAACTCATACCAAATCAGGGAGTCACTGCTCAAACATAAGATTATAAATCCTTTATTCGACATAACAAAAGTTATATGTTCCTCCACTTTACTCTTCCTCCAGTTTTTCTCGTACGCTGTAATATTGAATCACCTGTGACCTGCCAAGAAAACAATAAGGCTGGTGACCTTGCTGAGCATTCTGGCTTTTTCCTTTTATTAAACCCTACTCAGTTTTTAGTGTTCTGTTTGAGTTGTGTTTTCTTTAATTGTGTGAATGCTTTCAAGCATTCACAGAATAGTGTTCCTGTTTTTCTTTATTATTATTATCTATTTATAGTTCTTCCGCCGTTTTTCGGCATCTAAAATCTTCAGCATGTGTTCAACCGATTTCAACAAATTTGGTATAAAAACGTGCAGCTCGGGTCAGGACATTCCTGCTTCTATTCAACAGCTCTCATTGAAAATGAATGGCGGAATGTTCAACTCATTCAAAACCTTTCAGCTCTAAAAACTTCAGCTTACTTTTATCTAGAAACACCATTCAAACTTTAAACAAGTCACAAGGGATTGGGCTATAAAACTTCTATTCAACTTTTTGCTATCTTTAACCGTTTTTGAGAAATTGCCGTTTTAAAATCAGTAAAAAATTTAACCTTTCGGGCATTTTATAATGAGTTTCTATGGCGACAGGTTAGAGTGTGTGATATCATTACACTCTAGCTTTTCAGCCTTTTTGCCATCTTCAAACAATTGCTCCTCACTCCTTCAGCTTTTATTGTACTGCTTCAAATTATACATAAAGATTTAGGAAAACTTCCTGGCTTTCAGCTGATGTTGCTGCCAAGCAGGCGTGACTTATAGATTTTAATTTATGCTGCTCCAAGCGACACAAAGTCCACTTTTTTCTCTTAATCACTTCCAACTGACTGACTGCCTGAATTCTGAGACCAAAACACATTTCTAATGTGTGTTAAAATTGGCACAGTTTAAATTTTGTTCACATTAGGGTAAATTAAATTACATCCATGCATTCCTTGGACCCTCAAGGCGCTCATGGTGATTATTTTGATATCTCTCATGGTTTTGTCTCAGGGGAGAGGAGTTCTGGAAGTGCAAAAAAGCTGCTTGGAGCAGAGAGGGGGGTCTGTAGCCTTTTAGTAATCTGTCTGCACAGGAGGAAACAATTTTACTATCTAACCTTTTAGTTTTCAGATATGAATTATATATCCACTTTTAGTTCAGAGTCTGCTCTTTCAGCCAGTGTGAGACCCAAAGAGCTGCGACTTACGGAACTTGAGTTACGGGACACAAAAACAAATAAGAATTTTTTCCTCTCAGCTTTTTCAACTTATTTCCATAGAAAATACTGTTTTTTCAACCTGTCAGAATGAGAGGAAACAACCTAATCATGCAATCACACCTTTAGTTTTCAGATACAAGTTATACACCAAGGTGTAGCCCTATGTCTTAGCTTTTAGCAATGGTTGCTACCAAGAAGCTGAGACTTTAGATTTTGAGCTACATGTCTCCAATTCAGAGCAACATTATCAGCTCTGGCTGTATTGTTGGGGACACTTTCTGGAACATGACAGACAGATTGAGTAATGATCTCAGGGGTGTAATGATTTAATGAGGTGTTGTGTTTGGAAACGACGCTGCAGCTGCAGAATGTTGCCTCCTCCGTATGGGTTATTATTCTTGGGAAGAACTGTAGACTTTGACGAGGCAATGTTGTCTCTTCTTTCTATTGATCGTCTGTGTGATGAGCTGCAGTTTGTCCACAGCTTGTTAAACACCCTGCTGGCATTACAGTGTAATTCATTGTTTTTAGCTTGCTTGTGACACTGCTGAATGGGCAGTGTTTGGTTAGGAGGCTACTTTATGATTAATTTGATGTTCTCTTTCGTTTCCTTTTTGGCTGATTTGATTCAAAAATAAAGATTCATCATTCGGCAGCAATCTTAGCACTATCTGTCTTCATTTTTTTTTAAACCAACAGATTTTTATTTAAAAATGTCTTGTACTTTGTGATTTACAAAACATTTCCACAGTTTTATGGAAACCAAAGCAAATGTCCATCATTTTCTAGCATATTACCGTCAGAAACATGCTGTATATATTTTCTCTACTGAAAAGAAGAATGCATTTTTAGCAAACATGGCCCCTGCTCTCTGTCGGTCAGCAAAGGCGGGGGTGCCACTGCCAAACGCCATCCTCCAGACACGCTTCATTTAATCTTCCATTTGAGCAGTCAGGGTGCAATCAGCAGACATGAAGAATGCTGTGGCTGGGCTCTGACATTACTATGACCTCTGCAGGGTCCCTCACGCCACTAACAGGCCCCACCACTCCTGCCTTCTGGACCTGAATAATTCAGCATCATGAGGTTGTGGATGGTGTTGGTCGGAAAATGCGACCAGGATCAGCAGCGCTCTCTACGATCTGACAAGCTTCTGCAAAAGTAATGTTAGCATTTTATACACCACCCAAAAAGACAGGCATTGTCTGTTTCATTGTTTTAGATTTGAACCCTTTAACCCCTTAAAGAAGAAAGCAAGAGAAAAATGTTTCTTTGCATTTTCTCTTTTTCTTTGAACAATAATAATAATAATCAATTAATATAAATCAACCATTTTTACAAATAGTTGATATAACAATGATATGGTAATGATAGTAAAATGGTGAAAATAGTACTGGGATAACAAACACTTTCTTTTTAGAATTACATAGCCAAACCCAGTGTTAGCGATAGCTACAGTAGTTTCATTTCCATAAATCTTTTCATAAAATTGATTATAGTCACTGAAAAATTTGCCCTTCCAAATGGTAAAGCAGGCCGTTAAAGGATTAAAGACCCATTTCTTAAAGGGATACCGTGTAACTTTTGGCCACTAGGGGCACTAAACCTGCAACTTCCCACAGGACACTGTTGCAAAACTAACAGTTTTCATCCGTGTTTTGGAATCGTGTTTGCAGACCACTTTGACCAGCTGACAGTGAAGTAATCCAGATTCAGGAATTTTTAAACGATTCTTCACCATCAAAAGGACAGGGCCCTGGAAGAGATATGTGCCTCTGAGTGCTTCTAGTTATATATGTATCCATTTTATCTCCCGGTTGTTATGAAAACATTAGCCCGTAGCTTATGGGACATTACAGTAGCACTGTTTCTTATTGTGATATTGCTATTCGTTGCTGCCTTTTACTACTTTTTAATGCTTTCTTTACACTATCTGTAAAGCTTTTAATGTTTTATGTAAATCACTTTGAATAGTTTTGAACAGGAAATTTGCTATACAAATAAACATGCCTTGCCCTGCCTCCTGAACATTACAGTAGTACTGCTTTCTATTGAACAGCGTATGAAAACCATAAAACTAAACCAAGCCAGTTGCTAATTGTTCTGTTACTTCTTTGATATTGACATGAATTATAGTAAATGCATTTATTGCTAGCAAAACAGCCTTACTTGTGCCAAAGGTTTAGAGAGTCCCGTTAGCTTTGGTTTGCTGCCGATTCGCTTCAACTAGCCGCATTTAGACACAGACGTATACTGCAGCGTTCTGCTCACCGGGCACTTACTGCGATTGTTTTGAATAAACACTGGGTGAAAGATTACAAAAAGTGCATCACATTTTGATACGTTTACACAATAGGCAATGAGCTAACTTACCAGTCTAATAATACTGAGGCTAACAGAGAGTGGGCTTTTGCATCCACACTGCTCTGTCATCAGACTCCAACAAGCAAATTATTTGCCGAGGTTTACTTATGTCTTTCCTCTGGAGCGATCCCTTTCCTGATTTCTCTTCCAGGCCTCCTCAGACACCGTTATCATCTTCTTACTTCGTTCAGTCATGACAAACTTTTGATCAAAGAGGAGGAAAAAGTAGCACAAAGCAGAGCCCACTGTGTTTATAGAGGTGGAGCCGTAAAGCAAAGCGCTGCAGGTCACATGATTCTATGAGAAGCGGATCCGGTCCTGCAAAATTACAATGTCTGGTTTCTGAAGAGGGCAGCCCCCTCGGAGCGCCGACACGCGTCAAGCACTGTATATTGACCCCAGAAATCATCCATCCTTACTCACATTAGGCTAATATTTGGCTCAAAAGTTACACAGTAACCCTTAAACTTTTTTGGCCATCGATAGTGGGCGTCAATGAGAAAATGGCAATTGTTAAGTAGTGCATCTTTAACACTGGATCCAAGAGATAACAGGCAGAACATTCATATTTTTTTTAATCTGAAGTCTTTTTTGGCTCTTTGGTATAATGTAAAAAAAAATACTAAAAAAAATAATTATTATTCACATATATGTACAAGTTTATCACTGTTCGATATGTCAGAATTATTGTAGTACAAAAAGTATCCACCAGGAGGTAGAAGACAAATAGCAGATTGTATACAACAAGTTTTTACCATAAAGTAATGTAAGAAGACTCAGAAACATTATACCAAATATGATAAGTGGAGGTTAAAGGATTTAAACATTTTACTATAAACAGATACACTAACACCATCGAGTATTGTTTCAGATTTGAATGAACATGCACAAACTCTCACAAACCACATGTGCTCATCACTTTCTGTGGAAAATTTGTGTTAGATATTGAAATAGCAAAAATAGTAAAATTCCAGAAAAATGGTTTTTTTTAATGTCGTTCTTTTGTTTTGTTAATCAGATTATATTTTTCGCTTGCTTATATTTTCTGAAGTTTTGTAGCGCCTCCTGTTTTATAGCTGTGTTTTATGAAATGTTGAAATTATTTGTCAGAGCTGTTTCAGAAATGTTCTGTTTTGTGGGCACTCCAAGGTCATTTGCCATCATGCAGGTTGACAGTATTTATTTATTGAACACTACTTACATGAGGTAAAATTGATGACATTTGATTGCCAGGTGAAGGTTTTCAAAGCCTTTTACACAAAGACTTGGGTTTGTTTATTTGTCTGTTAAGGACGAGGCATTTTTCATGGAAAAAGATAAAAACAAAGTAGTCTTGATAGACCTTTTGTAGTTTAGCATTCAAGTGAGAATTTTTTTCAATGATTGCATCTTCATGACCATTTAATCTTCCTATCATGTGCAACAGCTTCTCTAGTGGCACCAAGAGTTAACTGGATTATTGACACTGTTATTTCCCCCTTCATGCAATGTGAAGAAAGACTTTGAAAACAAGATAAATTAGGCACAATGTATTTTAGTTTTCACTGAAAAAAATCACTTCACATACAATTTTAGAGATAACATAAAACAGCATAAACACATGTAATTGTTCACAATCACGTCTCCATTTTTATACGGAAACAAGTTTTATCTAAAAAAAACAAATCCAAAGTTCAAATACATTTGTAAATGTAAGGATCCGTTTCATGCTGGTTAGTGAAAAGACTCAAGCTCAGATTGCTAAATTGGGAGGCACAAGCTGCTCAGTGTAATTGGGTTTGAATTCTTTTTGTGGTTTTCAATGTTTAAATGGATGAGATTGAGAACAACGTTAAATTTGATCAACAAATGGCAACAGAGGGTTCTGAGAGAAACAATTCGATTCAGTCTATTCAGTCAGTGTGTGTGCAGGTCGTCTGGCCTCTCTGATTCACTGCATGTGACAAGAATTAGAAGTGAAGCGACAGTAATGTTGCTGCAGTACGAGACTGATAACTGCTACTATTTTCTGTAAACTGTCCTGATAAAATAGAGCATACTTAGCAGTCAATGGTAACTACAGATAAAGTGGAAAAATGATATTAAAATGTTGCAATGTTCAGTTATTGACCCCATAACAAAATTTATGATATTCAATGATAGTCAATAGTCATTTTTAATTGTATTTTAACGTAGTTTGATTGTCATTGCATCCTCAAATATCTTTCATTAGATAATAAAAAGCCTAAAAATGGAAACAATTTTGTTTAAGACCTGTTCGAAAACTTGAATTTTTTTTATCTAGTAATTTGTCTATTTATTCTTTACAATGTGGTCCTAAAGCAGCTCGGGTAATCTTAATTTTCAAGATTAGCAAAAGACTAAAACAGACAGACAAGACTCCTTTTCTCCTGGGTGTTTGATTAACTGGCTCTTTATCCAGGAAGTGTCTATATTTGTATTGCAAATTAGATTAGATTGTTTGAGTTTTTTGTTTGCAACTCAAACATTTCAACCCTCTGTTTCTCTCTGCAAAGGGAACTGTAT
The DNA here is from genome assembly GCA_028567055.1 of Leptatherina wallacei. Classification (NCBI taxonomy): domain Eukaryota; kingdom Metazoa; phylum Chordata; class Actinopteri; order Atheriniformes; family Atherinidae; genus Leptatherina; species Leptatherina wallacei. Next base: position 14,177,214 of record JAOXYM010000005.1, read on the forward strand.
CGTCCTTGCTCTAAAAATAAAGATTGGCTTGCATTGCTTCCCTGCTTAGCGACTGAAACAAGAGCTGCTTTCGCCTGTTGAAGTATTTAATAAGGAACTATAACAGATCCCAGGTCAGTTCTACAGTAATGGGGTAGAGTAGCTTGGAATATAGTGCCCCATTTATTGGTACAGATAAAACATCTACTGTTCAGAGCAGGTCTGTCAGCACAATCTGCTTTACACCCCCCTCCCCCTTCTGAACACACATACACATGCACACACTCACATCTCCTTTTTGTCAACTTTCTTTCGTTGCTCTCTCTCACTTGTCTCTTCTTTCTTTCTTCTTACTTGCTCCTTCAACCTTCTTGCGTCATTTTCTCCCTGTTTCACCATCACACCTTCCCTTTCTTCTCCTCTTTTCTTCCCTCCTTTGCCCCCCCCCCTCTCTAAATATGCTGCACACATTGTCCAGGTACAGTGACTGGGTTTCACTTTCCAGCATTCTTGTGAGTGTATCTGTACATACACCCCCCCACCCCCAATCTCCCTTGGGCTCAGGTGTCGCTGCGGCTCTCCCTCAGCTTCTTTGAATGGGGAGCTCAGAGCTGAGGATCAACACCAGGGCGAAGGTTTTAAGCAGTTTCCCACTTACTGAATAAATTAGCCGCTACTGTGTGGGCGGCGATTGTGAGAGAGAAAGGCTGCTTGGGCTCGCACAGAGAAGGCAGCGCTTATGTGTTTTGAGCCTGCCGTTCAGTCCTCTTAAAGCCTGTGGTCATGTTACTCAGGATGGGGTTAAGGGTCAAAGCCAATGAGCCATCAGATACAGAGGAAGCTGTGTTCTGACTGAGCAGCCTCTTGATGTTCTCCTGTGTAAAACATCAACCTCGTGGGGTTGTTTGGGTGTAGTGATGTTTCTGGAACGGCACATGCATTGGATGAGGGTATAAGTGCACAGAGCCAAGTATGCGTCATTCTCTAATTTATCGCAAGGTAAGTTTGAGGAAGTTCGATTTAAAATCATTTATTTTAGGCTTGCAACCCAGATTTTATGCCACATGACTGTTATCTACTGTGGTTTATCTGTGCTATCAAAAATATAGTAAGAGGTAGGAAAGAGATCTGAAGACACACACACACTTACTGGGCTCCTCTGAGCTCGTGAAAACCTGAGAAGCAGACAGCAGCTTAGCGGTGGGATCTTCCATATTTAGCACAGCACTTTAATCTGTACGTCGACTTTGTAACAATACACATTATTAGATTGACCTGGAGGCCTCCGTTCCTGCTCTCCAGGAAACAAAAGTCATTACTGGTCGCAATCTTTCTGGTTGTTTTGTTTTATCCGTAAGCTTCAATCTTGTGACCATACATCCCCCACCTCCCACCTCTGACCTCAATAAAATGATAAAACCATCGCAAGCTGTTCGTGTGTTTTTTTCTGTATGTATGTTCAACATCAGAATCAGCTTAAAGAGAACTGAGACATACTGAATGTCATATGTTAATATAAATGAGATTCTGAACATCCCACAGGAACTAATTATTCCTGAAAACATTTTTTACTCAACTATTTGATGAATCAGTAAGTTGAAAAAATCCCAACAGGATTTTTTATATGTTTATGTTGCTGTTGTTTTCTTTTACAGAGGTTTAAATCTGCTTTTTATGACTAAGAAATTTAGAAAATTAGAGCTATGAGGGAATTGTTCAATGAGATCGAGCGATATCTGTTTTGAAAAGTAAAGTCAGAAACATTATCATGCAGTTTCAGAGGTTTATAATGATAAATGACACACCCAAAGCTCTGACATTTTGCTCTCACACTGAGTTATTTTCCACTAGGGATGCACCAATACAGATCCCAGTATCTGGTATCAGTCCTATAATTGCATCTACTCAAACTCTGTATTTATAAAAATGTTCTGATACAACACAAGCCCATACCAACGTGAAAAAACTAGGGCTGTCAAAATGTACGTGTTAACCTTTTAAATGCATTAACGCATAAACAACAACATTTTTATGCCACATTAAAAATCCAATTTTGGTATTATATCCATGAGAGAAGCTTATTTTGGGCATATGTGCCTTGTCACAGTGGTGAACTGAATCCACCAAAAACCATTTTATCCTCCTTATCTATGGAGATTCTGATAGTTGTCAAACCCTTATATCTAGAGGATGACTACAGGGTGACCCATTTGACATATCACACAATTTAGCACTCGGTCATCACATCTGACATTCTGGCCCACACACCATTGAATTGTAACGGGATTTATTACTACTGATACACTGTAGGTACTCGGTATTGGCAAGTACTCAAATATACTTGTACTTACCACAAAAAGTAAGGAAATTTGAGTTTGGTCGATTTTTTCTCCCCCTTTCAACATGCTCCTGTCAACTGAAATGATCTGAAAATGCAGCCTCCCTCAGATTCTGACATCCTTAGTTTGTTTGCTTGATATCTTCAAGATATTTACAGATGCTTTGTTAACACGATTGCATGCATTTAATTGAAGGTGTGCAAAATAATTTGTGATGGAAAATACCTAATCCAAGTACAAATATACAGTACTTAAACCAATTTCTTGCCATGTCATCACTCCAATAGAAGACTTTTTGCCCCACTTTGTTGATTTACAGGCTATATTGTCCTGCTACTTTACAGACTAGAGATTACATGTCAAAGAATAAAACTCATTTTCTGTTTGGTTTCTTTAATGTAAGGTTAGTTTATTTGAGTAGCATATTTGATATACAGAGGCAGTTTAACATGCTTTAGACAGTTTGAAGAATTGGGAAAAATAAAAAGTATCGCAGGAACACGGGGAGGGGGTGTATACAATAGGCAAGACAAGGCAAGTTTATTTGTAAAGCACATTTTCAGGTTCAGGACAATTCAAAGTGCTTTACATAAAACATTAAAAGCATTACAGATAAGGGGAAAAAAAGCAGCTAGAATTTTTAAATCAGGATTTAGAGATAAATGAAACAGACACATGGGTTAAAAGCCCTGGAAAAAAACAACCTTTGGATTGGCTTTAAAAAATGGCAACACTCGGGTCAGACCTAAGTTCAGAGTGCATCTGATTCCATCAGCGAGCGCTGTCATGCATGGCTTTCAGTCATTCAACCATAATGCTGGTGTTTCAAAGGCATTTTAGACACTTCTTACTACCATCATGACGTTGTTTTCATAGATTGAGGGGGAAATCCTATCCTATTCTGCTAAAAAGAGGTTTATAAATGATAAACTGGTATTTCGGACCAGACACAAATACAGCAGTTTAGGATGGATTCATAACAAGAGGATGACAGTGTGTTAGATTTAAATCACCTTTTTATGTCTTGAAAATATCCTAGACCAGCCCACTGTAGTTAATTATTTCTAACGATCTGATGATCATTAAAACTGATCACAGCAAGTTTTAATAATCCAATGATGAAGTGTCCTCATTTAATCATCTTAAATATTGCTGTTGTATGTAAAAATCACTTTTCTGCAGGAGAAAAAAAAGCTGTTTTTTTTGTTTCTTTAATAGATTAAACTTCACATTACCAGAATCACATCTAATGAAACTGTCACTGATGTGTGAGGGGATTCATTACTGAGGAAGTTTCTTTTGTTTCATTGAGTCTTTTCAAATCCAGTGGAGAAAACCCTGACAAAACCTATTTTTTAACCTGCTTTATCCCATCCCAGTTGTTACTGGATGAGAAATGAGGACAGATCCTCAGACAGTCCATCACAGGGCCAACACCCAGAGACAGACAAGATAAATAACCATGCATGCTCACACTCTCTACAAAATAATGAATTGTTCTGAGTCATGGCAAGAGACAAGAGCAAAAAAAAGGAATTATGAGATTTCTACCAGACTTACCTTCAAATTGTCTGCCATGAAGGTGAAAACACTTCTGGGGGGTTTGTTCCTAGAATATCTAATGAGTGAATATACATGATTCTGCACAGTAACTTTGACTTTTCTCTCTTAAACTGATGTAAAGTCAGAGACACTTTAAGAAAGAGTTGAGATCTCTTCAGTACTAATAACACCCCATACTTTGATTGATATTTGCAATTTCAAATTGGAAGACATGTGCAAACTAAAGGCATTTTTAGTTGACATGAACAGAGGGGGTGACTGATTTATTTACCTATGAAGCTCAAGTGATAGTGATATTTCTATCTGCCTAACTCTGCATAACCAACATATATCTATGGTACTTTCTTTCTTTTCTATCTTAATTGATGTTTTTCCATTAGAGTGCCTGTGTGTTTTGAAATGAACACGATCAAGAGTCATCATCTTATGACAGATCCCGCTTTTGTCTGTCTAATAGGGTTCAAATGGGAAGAACTCTGGTATTATCTCTGACATTGTGTTTGATAGCTGAGGAAATTAGTGTATCAAGGAAACTGCATGTGTGACAAGACAGAGCTAGATCCCTAGAACGGTTACCCACAGTACTGATAATCCAATCGACTGCGTGACCTCGAGTGTAAGTCAGAGAAGTTACATGCAGCGATAGCTCGCAATTATTAAAAGAGGCAAGATGTTCTTTAGCAAGGCTGTCATTTGGATTGTTATGTATGTTAAAGTTACATGTTAGAAGGCTGACATAACAAAGAACTGAAAGCCTTTTAGATTTCTCAGAACTGCTGATTGATATCGCTGACATGTTGAAGGATGTTGCAAAAGTCAGCAGGTCTTTCTCATATCTGGAAGACACTTAAGACATAATGCCTGTTGGTTTTGCCGTTTTATAGTTCAGGTCCTTGATCGGTAAGTGGAAGGGAGTCTGAAGACATCTTCAGTGCCCTGGATGATGTGGAGCAGAGGTTCAGGACAGGGAACAGAGATATAGGCTGTCTGTTTAAAGTGTCCTTCACACTTATCCTCATATTTTTGTTTTGGTATGGCATCTCAAGGCTGTGATGCAAACTGGCACCAAGAGGTCGTGTGACTGAGTGATATTTGTTTTGAACCAGCAGGTCTTAACAGTTCTAAATGATATTGAAATTGTCAATAAACTTAATTTGCCTGAGTGAGGCACACCATATATACTGGCCAAGGAGTCTGGAAAACAAAAAAACTCGAAGCGATGACAAAGAGACGCAAAACGCAGAAAAACAATACAATGGTCTCTCAAAACTACCAGAGACTCAAAACAACAATCAAAAGAGAAAATGGACGACAAATTAACATAAATCGATCTATGACGTCTGTCGTCACTTTGTGTTATGCTTTTATGTTTGTGTGTGTGTGTGTGTATTAACCGAACCAGCTTTTAAGACATACAGTACATGTAAAAACGCTTGTAGTTGCAGTAACACAAATTAGACGCCTGGGGGCGGCAACGTGCACAGCGTCACGATGACCTCACAAACATGGCGGCGGCCGTCAGCACGTACAGCAGGTTCGCTTCCGTTTCCAGAAAACTGGGAAGTTTTCTGTTTAATTCAGCGTTTATCACGCAGGCGGTCCCCCGTGTCAGCAGCATGGACTCTGACAGGCCGACCAAGGTTTGTTAATAACTGTCGCCACCTTGTATTGTCGCGTTTTGTCGAGTTGCAACAGTTTTTGTCGCTACTGCTGTACAAAAATAGCAACATGCTCATTTTTCTGTGCTGCTGTGACCAAACTTCACTACTTTGGTGTCGCATGCTGCGCAGTTACTGACAGCTATGCTGTCTGACACGCCACAGTCACGGTGCACAGTATGTTTATCCAGCAGTTGTTTGATGTGAACTCTCCTTTGCAGCTGGAGTTTGCGGTGCAGATGACATGTGAAAGCTGTGCAGAGAAAGTCAGAGCTGCTTTGGAGGGTAAACCAGGTGAGGAGGAGGCATCCCTGACAAAGAAGCTGATGATTGTCCATTTTTGTGGTTACATGAGCTTTCTGCCGGTGTTTGTCAGCTTTCCACTGTGCAGGAGTTGTTTATAGCGTAAAACAGCTTTAAATTACACAGTTTAGCGAAATGTGTTTTACACTAAGATGTGCAAAACGATAAGTTTTGTATTCAAGATTGAGTGCAGAAAAAAATATATTAATAATTCTCCTTGACTTTGTTTTCAACTCAAAACCCAATACGGAGTTAAAAGAGATGTTTAAGTTACTCATTCACAGTTTACTGTGACTGCTGCTTCTAAACAGCTTTGCATACTCCATCCCATGCTGTATCTTGTGTATTCCATCTTGACTATTATATCTTCCTTACTTGTTGTGTTTGGCATTTGTTTATATCCGTTTGTTTTGTGCTGCCTTCTAGGCCAGGAGCCTATTGCACAAAACCACGATAAGGGATTAAGCCGGGATATCTTGGTCATCCTGGCTAAACTCATCTGTGATCCGGTTGCACAGAAGCAGGATAGTGGAAAGTGTTATATTTTATGACATAAGTTACCATGGAGATTTATTCTGCGGAGCTAGCCTGCTCTAGACCAGGCTAAGACCAGGGTCCATTTAATCTCATCCCTCATTACAGTCAGCAGTCACCACAAATGGAAACCAATATTCACAGTATTTTACTGCCCTCTACACATTATTCAAACCTCATTAATTGCACTTATTTTAGATGATTTTGCAGTTATTAGATAATTAACACTTAAAATAAATAAATAAATATATATATATCATACATACTTGACTTCAATTGAAGGCATGCATATTATCTAAAATAATGAAGACATATTGGTCTCTGACCAGCTGACCACTGTCATCATGAGGGCAGATGGCAGCATGCATCGTCCCAGTCCACGTATGGTGGTCCGCAGGGGGTCCTTTCCTTCCTCAGGCAGGCCACGTTGTGGAGGACAGCACACACCACTTTGATGTCACATGTCCTGCGTGGGATGACCTTTGAGTGGTGAAGACGTTGAGGGTGTGCCTTTAGGAGGCCAAAGGTCATTTCTATTCATGCCCTTGTCCTGGCATGGATATGATTATACCCCATGCTGTGCTTTCTGAGGGTCTGCAAATGGTGTCGGGGGTAAAGGTTGGCAGGCATATCCTCTGTACACCAGCAATACACCAGAGAAATACAGAGTAAATACAAATGTCATTATCACAACCTCATAAATAGAGGGACATTCTTGATACAGCCATGATGTTAAAAGTGATTATTGATACAGGTTGTGTGGCGCACCTTGTGATAGGCACTGATAGATTGCAGAGTCTGAAAAACTATGGAGTCACAGAGCCAGGCCACTTTCCACAACATCGTTGATTCACCAGTCAGTAATGCAGAAAAAACATGTAGACTATTAAACCAGTCAATGCACATCACAAGCAATTTACAGTGTTTGTTTATAGATGATTCATGTTCACCTGAAGATTAATGCCATGAAAGGATTTCCTATTCACAAAATCCACCTCATGGGCACCTGAGAGGGAATTGGTGCAAACACCAACATACGTTATCTTGGGTGTTGTGGCTCAAACCATTTGGGAGCCACTGTTGTAGAGCAGGGGTGTCAAACTCCGGTCCTCGAGGGCCGGACTTTGACATCTGTGTTGTAGACGGAGCATTGTGTGACTTCAGTTTTGAACAGAGCTCATGGTTTAATTGCTTTCATTTATCCTGATGTAATTAACGGTCACAAGTGTTTAAATAAATAATGACTTGGTCTAGTTTAACGTGATAATGTGTGTAACCTGATCTCGGATGCATTGTTGAAAATAGTAGGAAAGCTACCCATCTGAAGAGATTAATTTATGATGTTGAACTGATTTTCATCTCACCAAAAAGCTATAAAACATTTTTAAATGGATGTAAGAAGTGGATTTAAAATTCAGGTTGTTGGTTTTAACTGGTAAATGACGTTGCTTTCCATCTCCGCATCAGTCAGGAGTAAATTCTCTAATGTTTCCATGTGTAGAAGCAGTAAGAACGTGTCTTTGTTGATAGTGGAATCGATCTGATCTAATGGTTCGTTCTTTACCTAGGATAAGCTAAGACGGATAAGGTGTACTTTATCAATCCCCACTGGGAAATTCAGTCGTCCAGCAGCTCACATTGAGAGACTTGACAGTAGTTAGAAAAGATAAGAAAGTAAGGACTTACAAAAGCACTGCAATCAGAAAATAAATTCATAAATAGCCGTGCAATTGGCAGTCAGATAAAATAGTGACAGGATAAAAAGGCTTGATGCTAAGATTAAGTTGAGGGGATAAACAGTGAAATGAGCCGGTCGCTGCTGCTCTGTCCAGCTAAGATGTCGTGGGGAGGGTGCTCTGTCGTGTCCAGCACTGCTTCCATCTTTACTGTGCATACGTTAGCCTCGTCACTGAACTGAAGAAGCCTTTTTAAACAGTTTCTCCAACTTCCTCTTGTCCTTCTCTTTAATGCTGCCTCCCCAGCAGACAGCAGCATAATCACTTGCTCGCCACCACTGGCTGATAAGAACCTGTGGAGCATCTGGCTGTAGACACCTAAAGAACCTCAACCACTTGAGGAAATACAAACTGGTCTGTTCATTCTTGTATAGAGCCTTGCTATTCCTGGACTAGGCCAGGTGGAGGTCTAAGAGGACAGGTAGATACTCTCCACCTCGATATTTGCAGTCTGGATCTGCATTGGCTGAAGAGAGGGTCTGATCCTGCAAAACTCCACCACTAACTCCTTCATCTTAGCAGTGTCCAGGAGCAGACAGTTCTTATTATACAACTCACTGAAGGAAGGCTTCTATCGGCTGTCTGCCGTAATCTTCCTGATCATCCCTGAAGACTTTGAGTTGTACTTCTGAGGATAGAGGGAGCATGAAGGGAGCCAGATTGGTTCCTTGCAGCGCACCAGTGCTGCTCCCCACCCTATCAGAGACACAGCTCCCCAAACTGACTAACTGTGGTCTTCCTGTCAGGTAGTCTGTGATCCAACAGATAACTGAGGGAGCTACAATTATCTTTCCAAACTTGACCTCCAGTAAGGATGGTCTGATTATGATGAGAACATCATCTTTGCGTATATGCCATTATTATCCAGGTGGGGGTGGACACGATGTAGCAGGTAGAGGACAGCATCCTCTACACTCGGGTGTCTGCTATATACAAGTTGGAGGGTCTGTTGCATGTCCCACTCCCACCTAAAGTCCTGTAGAAGTAGCTGCTCCAGAATCTTGATGATGTATGACGTGAGAGTCACCAGTTTGTAGTCATTCATCTTACCCGGGCACCCAGCCTTTAGTATTGGAACAAAACATGACGTCTTCCACAAGGCAGGGACCTGGCTCAGCTGCAGACTCTGCTTGAAGGTCCTTTACAGAGGTACACACAGCTCTGAAGTGGTCTGCAAATGGCTCACGTTCAGGACTGGTGGACAAACCGCCTGACTTCATAGAGAAATCTGGCATAAGTGACTGCTTTTGAGTTTGTGGTTATTTCTTTTAGTTTTAATGGATCGCTGCATTTTGGATTCATCCTTGTGATTCTGTTACAGATGCTTTTCCAAGTGAACAAGTGGAATATTAAAAAAAGTTTGGTCACCTTAAAGCTGAGATAGCATTTCCTAACTGTTATAAAACCATCAACAATTAAAAAAAAACATGAATTTGGGTTATTTCTCAGTCTGCTTGTGCATGACGGTTGTGTTTCTGTGTTTGCAGGAGTCACTTCAGTCAGTATAGATGTCGGTAAGGAGGAGGTGCTGGTGGAGTCTGCTCTGACCAGTGCAGAGGTTCAGGCTCTTATAGAGAGCACTGGACGCAGAGCGGTGTTGAAGGGCATCGGGGGATCAGAGCAAGGTAAGGAACAGAGAGGACACAATGCATTTCCACTTAAAATACATACTGAATCTACTTTCAACATTATGTCCTATTATCCCATCTACAAAACGTTTGTCATATAATATGAGTTGTACACTATTTATTTAGGTGACGTATAACTGCTTCCATGTCCATTTAAGAATTTCAGCTTCTTCAGAAAATATACCTGAAATGAAAGAGAAACTGTGTGCGGATGCATTAATGTGCATTGTCTATTACAAATAAACTATTCTAATGTTGAGTTTCCTAGACTTCCCAGACTTGAATTATCACAGATCTGAACACCATCTGCATGCATCTTCAGTGAGTATAAGACATGAACTATGAGCTCTCCTTCAGGATGTGTGTTTTGATGACAGATCTTGGTGCAGCCGTGGCTATGCTGGCTGGAGCGGGATCGATTCAGGGGGTGGTGCGTTTCCTGCAGCTGTCCGAGGAGCAATGTCTGATTGATGGGACCATCGATGGGTTGGAGCCTGGACCCCATGGTCTTCATGTCCACACCCTGGGGGATCTCACACAGAACTGCCTCAGGTTGGATCATTTGTTTAAATAAAATATTAGCGAGCAAGAGCTTTGTGCCGATGGGGAAATGAGGCTGTTGAATTTGAGCATCCTCTAAACCTCTTGGGGATTTTTTCCACTCAGGAAACAAAGACTTTATTGAACAAATGACACCAATGTTTCCTAAAAAAAGCTTGAACGGTGTATACTATGTACACAAAAACAGAATACATTGGTTGGTTAATTATTTAAATCTCATCTCGGTTTTCAGTTTTGTTATTTTTACAACCACTCATACTCACTGTAGAGAGACCAATTTGAACTTCTCATTCCCTCCCAGTCACTACAGGTGTGCCCCAGGGTTCTGTCCTGAGGTCCCTATTATTCATCATTTGCATACTGTCATAGGAAATATCACATCAACTTCCACTGCTTACATGGATGATCCCCAGCTCCACCTCTCCTCCAAACCTGATTCCAGCCTCCCACCTTCAGCCCTTGTTGACAGTCTTCTTGAAATAAAGTCCTGGTTCACTTTCTTCTCAAAGTAAACATTGATAAAACAAAAATGTTACTAATAGGAACTAAATCCACTTTAACTAAATCTGGTTTAGAAGTGGTTTTTACAAGGTTTTCCCGAGCCCATGCTTTAGTTTTCATCACAGTCATGTCTCGTTTTAATGCAATGCTGTTTTTCGGGTTGCTTTTTTTTTTTTGCTAACATTTTTGGATGCTCTTTTTATATCGTATCATGTTACTAGATTAATTAAATCATTTACAAGTATTCTTCAACATCTTTCACTGCATCACAGATGTTTCTGAGACAAGGTTGGGATTCTTCCCATTTTTCTAAAAATGACAACAGTTGGACTCACGCAGCCGATTGTTGTGTGAGATTGCTTATGAACTTACCATTTATTTTCATATTTGATTAAATTCAGTTTCTTGTTTCTCTGCAGTTGTGGAGAGCACTACAACCCATTCGGGAGACAACACGGAGGCCCGGGGGACTCTGAAAGGGTACAGGGACATTTCTTTCTTAGAGCTTAATAAGATAATTCATCATGCAAATGTTGACTTTTCTGAGTGGATTCCAGGATTAAATAACTAAATGAATAAAACAAATAAAATAAAATCTCCTAGTCAGCACAGTGGCTCTTGGATCAGCGTATGAATTTATAAAAGCTCTGTACTCCTTATCTTTGTTTATATATTTGCCTATTTTTATGTAACAATGTGACATGATTTAGTGTAATTTTCACATGCACTCTCGTATACAGCATGCAGGCGATCTGGGAAATATCGTGGCCGGACCAGATGGCAGAGCTTCATTTAGACTAGAGGACGGTCAGCTCAAGGTAACACAAGAACACAGACAGACATATTTGGCAGAGGTTGGTAAATGGAGCTCAATAATATACTGTGGTGATGCAGGTGTGGGATGTGATTGGCCGATCTCTGGTGGTGGATGCAGGGGAGGATGACCTTGGTCGAGGCGGTCACCCTCTGTCCAAACAAACTGGAAACTCTGGTGAAAGGTACGCATGTGTATATGATGACTTTGTTCAATTTGAAAATAAGTTATGTAAGATTTGCCATTTCATAAGTTTCTAAATGTTTATGATGAAATTAGAATATCCTACTATTGACTTTATTATGACCTGATAGAGCTTCAGAAATGTGGAATATTTATAATGCTGTTAACATTATAAGGAAGCTTTATACAATTGACATTAATATTCTTGTAATAAATGCATATTTAGTTGTGTTTCTGATCGTTGTAGAGCACGGCCATTGGTGATTATGTTGCTAATTATTTTAATGCCTGAGTTATTTAGTCTATAAACTGTTAGAAATTTGTCATCAATGTGGTTGATCCTTTACCGAAGCGCGAAGTCGATGAAATTCATATCAAAGCTCAGTAAAAGACAGTTTACTGACATGAAAATCCTGCATTTATGGAACAAAGAAAAGCATCTAAATGGGTCTTGGGTTGGGATTCATTTTCTCACATTTCTAGCAAAGTCAAGAAGGAACTAAGAAGTTTAATTTTATTATTAGTGCAATCAGAAAAATATGTGCACTTTAAAAACTGGATTTGTCTTCAGTCATGTGTCAAACTGTTGACGTTGCAGTAATTTATCTGTTTTTTTTTTCTTCTTTCCCTTCTCTGCAGGCTGGCTTGTGGGATCATTGCACGATCAGCCGGCATTTTCCAAAATCCTAAACAGATCTGTGCCTGCGACGGAGTCACGCTATGGGAGGAGAGAGACCGGCCGATAGCTGGAAAGGGCCGTAGCAAGGCCAACTCGGAGACGCCGGCGGCTCACCTCTGAACCTCAAACACAAACACTGGTGGGAGTTTGAACAGAGATATAATCCTGAGGAGAAATCAAGTGGATATTTTGGGATGTCGTCAGGGCTAACAGAGGACTGAGCTCTGTTTCCAGACCACTTAAACTCTTTAAAAAAAGAATGTCTTTATGATTTAATCTAAATGATCTTGCACTAACCGTTAATCCTCTGAAAGTTCAAACACACTAAAGCAGGCTGGGGCGTCCTTAAAGTCACACTAGGTTGTCCATTAAGTTGTCTAAACTGTTGTGCCTGTCAGACCTGATATATCTGCTTCCCATGTGCACAGGCAGGAACACATGCACTTCATAGTGAAAGCTGATCATAAAAGAGCAAGAATTTACAGTTTCCATGCCAGCTGACTGATGGAAATGACTGAAACACCTTCAATTCAAATGAAAGTGAAAAATGACTCCTTTAAGTTTTATGGAGCCCAGATTGCTTCAGAGGGGTGAGAGGTTTAGTAATTACTTCAGAGTTCTTGTCACAAGAATGCGAAACATGGGAGACGGGCAGTAAAGTCAAGCAGACAAACAGCTGAAAAGTCTTCATCCTCCTCATGGGTCATAGAAAGTCAGGACCACAGCTTTTTACATGCAGCCATGTTTCCACTTTGTGTGTTCTAACAGTTCTTTGAGAGAGCTTTGATGAAATGCAGCGAATCGAAGCCATTCCCGTCTGTTCATTTTAAATCCATGAGGTGGTGCGAGCTGCTCAGGCCAGAGAGATTGAAAAGAGCTCTAGAGGAAGACTCAAATTCCTTCCAAAGTGAAAGGTCAAAAGGGGGTAAATGAGAGAGGGCGGCCATGAGGGATTGTGTGCTCAGCTGTTTTTTAAGCATAGAGCGTAACGTTCCTTTACTGCTGCTGCAGCCATCTTTAGTCATAAACCTGAGAGTAACCTGTCTTTTCTTGTGAGATTTTGTATCTGCTTAATGAATGTAATATGATAGCCAAGCTGCTACCTGCTGACTTTCAGCATATTTTTCTTGATGAAAACATCAATATCAGGACATGATAGTGTGCACCAAGCTGGCTTTATGAGGGTGTGCAGCAAGTTTTGCATTGACTTTTTTTTTTTTCCCTCCCAAATTGAGCATCTGTCACGCTCTGCTGATTCCTGAATAAGCTTATTGAATGCCGTCCCAAATGCTCTCTTGTTGTCTTTTTACCTTTTCGTGTGTGGCCTGAGTGCACCTCCTGGCTATAAATAATTGCTTTCAACATAGAATGATTTTATTTTAAGTCTTAAAATGGTGAAATGCCCCTCATAAAGTCTTTACTTTCATTTCAGCATGGTAAATGACTGTCCATTGATGGATTACTGGACCAACTGGGCACTGATTGAAGGGCTACAGCCTTTTTCCTTTTTTTCTGTTAATGCATATTGTCAAACCACCAGAGAACAATGGCGGAAATAACAGAGTGACTCAAATTATTTAAATTATATTTTCAGCTGTGTCAAACTCAACAAAAAAGCTCACAAAAACTTCATCAAAATGATTCGAAACAACTTTAGAGTCAAACTCAACACATCAACAAAGAGACTTGAACTGTGATGGCCCCACAGTCCAGCCTGATGGGGAAGACTACATCAGACCTTTTTAAGACTCAATCTGTCAGTAAAGAGATTTAAACAACTGACTCCGTGCCGGTCAGATTAATGCTCCATTTGGAATAAAATTGTCCCGGTCAGTCGGATCAGACTGATCTGAAACGGCTCTGAATGAATTTGTAATCATATCAAGAGGGGAGGTATAAAGACTTTGATAATCTGATCAACATGTAAATATGACTTATGTTGTAGAATCAGATTGTTTTTCTCAGGTTGAATTATATGTTTTCACTGCACATGCCGAAAACAGTGGAAGAAACATGGCTACAGCCAAACAAAACTGCTCCGTAGCAGGAAAATGAATTGGAGACTTAAAAGTTAAGGATCATCCTGGACATTTTTGAACGATTGAAACAACTGTCTCCCACTTGTCTTTGCCTTGGACTTTAATCCACTGTTTTCACTTGCAGGGTGTCTCCATTATACTTGTCTTGTACTTCATGAATAGAATTTTCAATAAAGTTGGATTAAAAAAAAACTAAAAAACATTTTCCCATGTTTTATTTTCTGCAGATTAAAAGACTGGGCCACTTTCCATAATAGTTTAATTCAGATTAAATTATTTGCAGGATTAGCACGAGTTCTGTATTTAGTCTCTGTGTAAACTGACATTTCTATCTCCAATCAGATTGATTTAAGATCAGATTGAAATATTCATGCGCATCAACGCCACCAGAAGCTCAAAATGACTCAACACAACTACACAGACACCCAAGTCCTTGAGAACCCCCTTCATGAAACAACCAAAGAGCTGCAGACCTGGTTTCAGACGTTAGTGTTGTCAGGCTCCATGTGAATGAAATGTCCAAATAATGAAAGACTCAACTTGTCTCTTTGTGGACATGGCTTTCATTTCAACAATCACACAGGCTCTAGTACAGTAAAAAAAACAAAAAAAAAACTCACTGACTCCTTGTGCTCTTTGGGGACCCCCTTGGGGAGGCCAGGGACCCCAGGTTGGGAACCACTGTTCTAAACGACACAGTGATGTAACAAAGTGTGTTCAGTCAGAGACTTCTTCAAGTATACTACAAGACAGAAAGGTACAGGAAATGCCAGCAGCCAGTGACCTCCAGACCTGCCTGTTAAATAGTTAATGGGGTTTTTCCCCAGAAAAAAAAAAAAAAAGTACTGCAACATTACAATTTCCCTCTATAAATAAAGTATTTTTCATTTACTTTAAAATTAACCCTGGTACACAGGCCATAAAACCACTAGTCCATAATCCCTCCTGCTAATTATCAACATGTAGTTTTGCTTGATTAAATCTTTGTTGGCCTCCTTGAAATGTGCAACATTAATCTTAGTCGTCCAAAAAAAAAAAAAAAACACCTCAGTCCTCTTTGGATGAGCAAACGTGCATTTCACAGCTTTCTCACTTGTTGCCTGTCACTCTCCCGCACAGCCCCGTGGCCACGCAGCATCCTTTATCACCTGTAATAAATGAAGCGGGCTTTCAAAGTGCTTTGTGTGCGTGTATTGTGTGTGCACTTGAGTCATTTCGTGAAGAATCAGCATCCTCCGGGTGCAGCAGGAGCAGCCCTCCCCCTCCGCTGCCTCTCTAGCAGTATGCCCGACGCTCAAACGGAAGCAGGCGCTACCATTTTGAAATACAGCACCGCTTAGGTAAGATGGTAGATCCTTTTATTTAATCGCCTTTTCTGAGGTATTATTGTCATCTGAGCCGGTAGGGAGGTAAATAAATCCGATTCGTCTTTAAGCTCGCGTTTCTTCGTCGCGTGGTTTTCTTTTCTCTCTCGTTTTTTTGCGACGCGCCGTTAGACCGTGTTGTCGCTGCTGTGGAAGCCCACGGTGTGTTACACTCTATTCACTCCTGTGCGGAAAATGTGATTGATGGGACATTGTATCGATCTCAGAAGCTCGACCTGTTTGCCTGATCAGATATCAAGCATTCATAGGTTTTAATCTCGTTAACCAAAGTAGGCTTATAGCTGTCGATCTGGTGTTGTTTTCGCCTTGTGGCGGTTGTTTTGGTTTGGGCGCTCGCGCTAAACCACCATACGTCCTGTCTCTCCATTCATAGCTAACAGCAGACAAACAGTCCAGCGTGTCGAACCAACTTAAACTGCGTCTTTTCACATTCCCCCCTTTTTCCCCTTTGCTTTTTAATGACGCCAGCAGTGAAAATGTGTACCCTCAGCGTCGTGCTGCGTCATCAGAAAACCATGTTCACCCCCCCACCCAACCCCCCTCTAGTTATGCCTCAAACGAACCAAGTGTTAATGCAGCAGCCATTCTTCCTGCTCACTATATACAACACGTACTTAATTAAAAGAGCATTTCTTTGATCGTGTTTCTCTCGACAGAAGCAGCCAGAGGAGGGAGGGGGGGATTTCTTTCAGTCAGCGGCAGCTTACTGGAGCCTAAACCAAAAAATAGAAATGTCACTCTGTGGTGTCATGTTCTGCTTTTGCCCTTTGATTTACAGCCAACCATAAAAGTTGTTTGGGAGGAGAAAAAGGTGTTGACCAACCTGGGGAAACTCACAAGTTTAACCTGTGAGTTTAGAGACGTCATGGTGAGGAAGAGGACGGGGGGGGATGTGCACATTTTTAAGGCAACCTTTTCAGCTTGAACGTGTTTCTGTTGTTATCATAGCGGCTATGAGGCTTGAAGTCCTGCTGTAAGATGCTCTGTTTTGCTTGTCTTGTCTCCAGTGGATGAGTGTGACTCATAGCTGTAGGGGTGATCGCAGCATGCTCTCGAGTGAAAATTAGAATTCCTTAAGTGAAATCTCTGAGATCTTATTTAAAAATGGCTTTGCTCCATATTGAAGGCAAACATAATCTGTCCTGCTTTGTTTATCTAATCTGACTTTATCTGCGGGGCAGCTTCTAGGCAAATGTGTGGCCTGTGCGAGGTTGTAACATTTGAATGTTGATTTATGTGCTCATTTATGCTTACACGTTCTTTATCAGCAGTATGTGTGTGTGTGTGTGTGTGTGTGTGTGTGTGTGTGTGTATATAACTTTCTCCAATTCAGCTTGTTGGATTTGTGTTTAACTAACCGAAAGCTTAATGATGTCTAATGTGTTGGGTTATTTTAGCTTCATCTGTGGCATTTTGGGTTGCAGTTAGAATAAGAATTCATGTTGAAGGTATGGACAAATCAAAAAGCTAGATTCTCTTTGAGTGCATGAGGTTGCATCAGTGCCCTTGGTAAAGGTAATTTACACTTCTGTGACGGTAGCAGTCATGCAGCAAACTACATTGAGATATGAGAGCAGAACCATGCTTTTTTTCAAGGGCATCCATCCATTTTTCAGTGAGATGATGCAAAACCACAGTCTGCACACAATACAGATGCATGGCTGCAGTAGAAGAAGAGGGTAGAGCTGCTGCTGGACATTTCCAAAAAGCAGAAATGTGAACCATTGCACACCTTTAGATGTGTTTGTAGGAAAAATGGGACAGAAGAACATAAAAAGTGCTTAATCTCTTGTTATCATCAATACCAGAATGTCTGTTCAGGTCTGTGAGAGACTGTTGGTAAAAAGCTTCCCGGCTTTTTTTCTGCATCTCACTCCCTCTGTTTCTCTGCAGCGCCATGGATAAGAGCCACACAGTGAAGCTCTTCGTGGGCAACCTAGCGTTGGACACCACCCAGGAGGAGCTGTCTGCCATCTTCGAACCGTACGGCCAGGTGGTCAGTTGCAGTGTGCTGCGACAGTTTGCTTTTGTGCATCTGCAGGGGGAGGGCGCTGCCGAGCGCGCCATCCGGGAACTCAATGGGCGAGAGTTTCGCGGCCGGAATTTAGTGGTGGAGGAATCGAGGGGAAGGCCCTTGCACTCCACAAAGGTGTTTGTGGGTAATCTGAGTGGGATGTGTACGACTGAAGACCTTCAGCAGCTCTTCCAGACATTCGGAAAAGTTCTGGAATGTGATAAAGTCAAAGGTAAACCGAGATCCTGTTTGCATTTAACTTCATTTGAATTACGCCTTCATCCCAACGTAAAATGATGGGAATTCTTCTTCTGCAGGCTACGCCTTTGTTCACATGGAAAACAAGGAAGATGCACTTCAAGCCATTGAGGCTCTTCACGGCACCTCCTTCAAGGGTCGCCCCCTGTCAGTAGAGCTGTCAAAAGTCCAGCCCAGCAAGCAGACACCTACAGGGAAAATCCCATGTGTTAACTGTGGGAAGCAGGGCCACTATGCTGGAGAATGCCCTGTGGGGAAGCCTTCTCTGGAGCAGTACCAAAGTCAGGCAGCAGTCCTGGCTGCTGCTGCTGCTGCAGCTGCTGGCTTGCCTCTGCAAGTCCAACAAAGCGTGCACAATTCTGTCTACAACACCTCCACCTTTGATCCCACATACGCAGCTCTTACAGGGATTACCACTGGCTCACGTACTGATGGTAACCCGGTGAATCCAGCTGTTTATGGTGCCCTAGCCAGCCAGGTGTATGGTGCTAATGTTGCCAATCAGCTTTATGGAACAGTGGCCAGTCAGGCAGCTCTTACATCAGGCGCCACACAGGTATACAGCTCTATGGGGCATAATATCTACAGCCAGGTGGCTGCATCTCCAGCGGCTGCTGCAGCCGCGGCCGCCGCCGCTGCCTACTCAACTCCAGTTTACACCCCAACTGTGGGCAACCCCTCTGTCTATCTAGCCGCTGCTCCTGGAATAGAGATGCCAGCAGCTGCAGTAAATCCTGCCTACTCTGTAGCGCCTGCAATTTATGGCGCTGCCGCACCAGCCTACGCTCATATAAGCGCCTTGGGAGCGGCGGACCCCACTACAGCCATCTTTGAGGCCGCCAGGCAGGCACATTACTTTGCCCAGAGCCAGCAGGTTGTGGCTGAGCAACAGACGGTGGTGGCGGCAGCAGCAGCAGCCGTGGCAAAGTCTGGTGAGAGGGACCGGAGTCCCTTACGCAGGTCAGCACCTCTACTACCCGACCCTGTGATGAAGCCATTTATCTACCAGAGGGCCAAACCACGCAGACCCTTGCTCCCAACACCAGCCGGTCGTGCAGCCGAGGAAGCAGTGGAGGCTGCAGAGGACCCCATGGCCAGGTAGGTGGTGATAGTTGAAAATAGACTTTATCCCTCTCTTATTAGTGTTACCATGTGCCACCATGAATGCCTTCGTTGTCTGTGCTCCTACCCAAACCCTTTTTCCCTCACCTGAACCCCCACCCCCCTCACCCCGCTGTAGGTACTACGCCGAGTACTACCAGCAGCTGCAGCAGTATCCCCAGTTCCAGTACGCCTACCAACCGAGCACAATGACGGCCTTCCCTGGCATGCCAGGGGTGTCAGCAGTTCCCGCGATGTCCGCCCAGCCGGTCGCCACGTTGGACGCCCTCAGGCCAGTGGTCCCCGCCGCTGCGGCTGTAGCAGCCGCCATGGCTGCACCCAGGGTGTATGAGCCGCCGTTGCCGCCGCCCACGCGCAAGGAGGCCATCCTCCGCCGCCCCGAACTCTCCCTTCACACGCCTGAGCCCCCCTTCCGATAGTCGCACTCAACTGTCTACCCGCCCCTTCCCCCTCTCCCTCTTTGCCCTGAACCCCATTCCCCCCCCCCACATCTCCCTTTTCCACCCAAACTTGACCACCTTACAGCAGCTGTATGTATGTGTGTGTCTGGGCACTCTCCAGTGTGTGGCTGGGGTTTGAAACTAGGAGCTCTTTGGTTGATTAACACGCTTTACGAGGGACTCGATCAGCTAACCTTGGTCCAGTTTGCATACACACAGTGCAGCCTGAAAGGGAGGCTCTCATCTGTTGTATGGGCATTCTTTGTGCTTGTTAGTTTTCTTTTCTCTATTTTATTTGATTTTTTTTTATCGTGCCAGTCTCACACTTGTGCCAGTATTAGACTGACCCAGTCAGTCGTTGCGTATGCCTTTTCTTTCCTGCAACCCAGTTTGATTTTCTAAGGCCAAAATCTCCAATATCTTACATCAGCCATTTTCCCTAGGCCTAGATGATCAGTTAGGGCAGCTAATTTTTAATACCTTTTTTGCCTTATGTTGATGAGTTTAGATTTGTAATGTAATCAGATGGGGGGGGGGTTAGATTAACACATATTGTGTCCCGGCTGCATTGTGTAGTGTCTCAACGGAGCCAAAGTTACTGCGACGTTTTGTCTTGGATGTGATGTGGATGTCGTATGTGTGAACGCGTGAGATGTGCGGGCTCTTGACCTTGCGACGCACAAACGCAGCAGCCAAGACTGCGCCTTGCAGAGAAAAAACCGTAAAGCACACGTATACGTACTGTAAAGTATGTTCAGATCTATCCCCAATCCTTTTCATTGAATCCACCCCCCCTCCCCAAAAAAAAACTTTATCTACAAAGCTGAAAGACACTGCTTCACCTCTTTTTCTCTCTAACCTACAGCTGCCTACCTCTTACTGTAAAATCCAGCGTAGATTCTCTTGTGTTATTTCTGTTCCGCACATTTCGCCCAGTCGGCAGGTCCTGCTCCTCCATAAAGGTACAGGGAGAGCAGTTTAGAGACGGAGGAGCCACATTTCAATGACTTTTGTAGATATTCTGTATTAAGTCCTCCTTCGTGTTCAGGGGCCTTTTTAAAAAAAAAAATGAAATAGTGTAAATGTTTTGTTTTGTTTTTTTTTGTAGTTTACATGTGATATTACTCAGTTTGGGATATGATGAATTGTTAATGAGGAGAGGGGGGGGGGGGGAATCCATAGGTGTGACTACTGAATGAGCTGTTTACAAAGGATCTTTGTATTGCATCCTATAAGAAATCATGATTATATGTGACAAGGTCAATCATGTGCCTATAATCCTTGAGTGAAGTGCATTACGTGGAGGGATCTCCCCTTTTTTTTTTTTTTTTTTTTTTAAAGTGCTTTTAATGTTACTTTTTAACCATTTTAAGTGGGGAGGAGCCCTCTAGTACTTAGTATCCAGAAAGCTCAAATGGTGAAGCTTTCTGTCAGACTTGTATTACATGTGTTTCATATCCGATGGTTTAAAAAAAAAAAAAAAAAGCCACAAACTGAGCCTCGCGGGTTCATAATTAAGCAGAAACGACAGTGATAGCACCAATAAAGTGAGAGATGGGGCAGTGTCTTCCAGTTGCCCCAAACACCATCATCCTTATCCTCCTAAATCCCAGACCTGCTTTGGATTCTCACTGCAAAAAATCTATTTTTGTGTCTGTTTTTAATTAAGTTGTATAGGTGGGATTTGCCACATCCAGAACATTTCAAAGAAATCCGGACCCCCAAGTGCCGGTGTGTTTTTTTCTTTCTACAGTCATGACTTAGTGCTAGGTGGCAAACTCCATCTATCTAGTTCTACAATTGCTTAAAACAATCTGTTTTTTGCAACTATTCTTTGACAGCGGTCTGATGCACACACACACACAGATGGACCCTCTGAAAAATCACCTTTCTGCCTCATCGCTCCCCTCCCCTCTCCTCCTGTGGTTTTTAAGTGGTTAAGTGACTTTTGCATCTCACAGTGTAATCTTTCTGTGTCGTGTATACAAACACATACCAGTTGCATCCTTTGTAGAATTATGTGGTATGCGAATTGTCTTGTTTGCCATGTATTTTTTAGAAAAGTATTTTAATTTAGTCCTTTTATTTATTTATTTATATATATATATATATATATATATATATATATATATATATATATATATATATATATATATAAAAAAAAAAAAAAAA
>JAOXYM010000005.1:14199221-14209547 GCA_028567055.1 Leptatherina wallacei
TTTTTATCTTTTTTTTTTTTTTTTTATTTTTTTATATATATATATATATATATATATATATATATATATATATATATATATATATATATATATATAAATAAAAGACAAAAGAGAAGAAAAAAAATCAGCATGCTTTTTATTGAGAACATGTATACTATAAACCTCATTATAATAAAGAATGTTTGGCTGACTGCTGTGGTAAAAGAAAGAAAAGGGTTTGGACTTTTCCCCTTCTTCTTGTTTATGCTCTTCTCCACTATCTGTTTCTCTTGTGTAAAATGACCACCAGACCCATTTGACTGGGGGACCCAGGGGGAGACAGGTGTAGATGCTGGCCCAGCTTTGCACTCTTTGGTCAGGGTAAGTGTGGGTTGGAGCTCCTTCCTCTCTCCAGCCTCTCAAACTTAAATGTACATAAAAGGGTAAAAATGTTTGTCCTTTTCCATATTTGGCTGCTGCAAGAAATGCTGAACGCGGTCCTTTTTTTGAAAATTCATTTCCATGCATAAATTGCATTACACACATTTGAAACTGCATTGAGAGCTGGGGAGAGGCACACAGATAGAATGGCCTGGGTGCATTTTGATCTGTGGAGCAGTTCTGTTCCTGGGGTTGATGGGATGTGCGTCTGGTCTGGTCTGGTCTCTCCCTGCTGCACCAAATTATCCCTCTCCGTGTGTCTCTATGTTCGCTCTATTCTCAGACATGCATGTGTAATAATCTGTAACTTTGCCGCATCAAAGAAAAAACAAACAAAAAAAAAACCACAAAAGCCCCCCCCCCTCAACAGACCAGCTCTGAACTAACTATCTCAACTGAATTAGGTCACCGTGCCACCTGGAACAGCCAACGTGCAGCCTTGCGTGAGCGTGGCAGCGTGAGCCATGGGGACGACTTTTAGCGCGACGCCACCGCCGCAGGAACTTGTTGTCTCTCTTCATCTCCAAGGTAACTGAAAAACGACCCAAAAAAAGAAAAAAAAATCATAAAAGCACTGAACTTTCTTCTCCCCCCACTTGCCACCCTTCCTTTTGACTGTGCCTTGACCAAACTCACCCGCCTTCCTCCCCTCCCCGCCATCACCACCTCCTCCTCTCCCCAGTCCGTAACCCCTGCGCCTGCTGCAATGGCAGTGCTGTACCTCTAGCCTTGGGCTTCTCCTTGGTGGGGGGGTGATGGGTGGGATGGGGTTTATACCCCCCACACACACAAACACAATACTTGATCCCGTCTTGCATCAGCATCCGAGGCAATCGATGGTGCCCTGTGTGTCCCGCGGGTGAATAAAGGGTGTGATGTGTCATGGTGTGCTCGTGTGTGTGCTAGAGGAAAAAAAAAGAAAGCATTCTTTTTGGGGACCATTTCATTGATTTTAGTGACGCTTGGCATATGCGGACACACCCCCCACCCTCCTGTCCACCGCCGTATTCGCCGCCCTCAACTCCCCCTCCCTCCCTCCTTACCTTTCTTTCCTTCCCTCCCCCTCCTCAACCCCACCCTCCTCTCCCTATGCGCCTCTCCTCTCCGCCGTCCACACACACAGCGCTTTTTCCGCCGCCACCGCCGCCGCCACCTTGGATCTGGGTTTGTGGCTCTGGCACGGACTTAACTTCCCAGAACCACCCACCTGACCCAAACTTTTCCCCCCCATCCTCCTTTGTTACCATAGAGGCTTGGGCATGCCAGGGGGACGGTGTACAGTATGTGTGGTGGACCCACCTCTGGACTCGGTAACATGACACAGAGACTTCAGTGTTGGACGAATCGCTTTGCTCAAACTGTTGAATGCTGGGTTTGCTCCACGGGGCTGTGGAAGGGATCTCAACCCAGATTTTTTTTTTTTTTTACAAAAGAACCAGCTCTTTTACCAGGAGTTAACAGTTTAATTACTTTTTGAGTCCCTCACAGCCTGTGTGCCAATCAGAAACGTCCTATAAGATAGGCCTGCAGGTATGAGGCCAGTCTAACCTGTAGATTCTCACCAATCTCAGGATTCTTATAGGACTTTTCTGGAACGGCAGCTGTATTTCTTCAATCCTGGGATCAGCTCTGAGCGAATTGTATGTGCTTTTTATACCTGTTAAGATTTCCCCCTGTGCCGAGATAGCGATCTTCATCCTTGCACACGATCCCTCACTCACTGACCTGTCAGTATTTCCCATGAGCTGTTTCCCGTTCGCTCCCGACATCTGCAGGATGGAAGTGAGGCATGATGGCCGTGCACTCTTTCTGCCTAACAAACAAAGGGAAAGGAGAAAAGGAGGTGGTGAGGATTGAATAGATGAGTTGATTTTGAGGTGAGTTTGTGGTGGAACAGCTGTTTGCACAAAGCTACATCCTAACCTCGCCTTCCTTATCGTGGAGGACAATAATATGTCTTTCACTCTGAGGTGTCAGCATATTAGGTTCATTTCATCATTTTTTTTTCCTTTTTAAGTGCAGAAATCCTATAAATATACTTTGCAGCCTTTGATAAAGGTTTTGCGTGTTTTTAAAGTAATGCATTACATGTCACGAAGATGAATAAGAGAACTGATTTGCAGAAAAGGAGGAGTAGAAAAAGCAGCCTCCATGATCAGGGCGCACTACGCTCCAATTTTTATCTATTTTTTACCCTCCAACAGTTCATCTTTACTCTCCTAACTCCCCACTAAAGGCTTCTTCTGGTGCTTGTCAGATTGGGCTTCCCATGCTTGGGTAAATGCATCCATGCATCTCTAAAACCCCTTGCTCTGAAATCATTGTCTCACTATATTGCCAGCCAAAAGCTCACT
Organism: Leptatherina wallacei; assembly: GCA_028567055.1. Lineage (NCBI taxonomy): Eukaryota > Metazoa > Chordata > Actinopteri > Atheriniformes > Atherinidae > Leptatherina > Leptatherina wallacei. The sequence goes on from JAOXYM010000005.1 coordinate 14,201,996, forward strand.
GCAACGTCCTCCCTACTTCCATTTCTGACCCCCTCAAGCTCCCCCCCCCTGCCTTCTGTGGTGTTTTAAGCTGGACAAGTCAAATATACACGCCTGTTTTATTGCTTTTGATGGGATCCAAAAGTTTGCATCTATTTTTTTTTCTGCAGCAGGAATCAGCTGAGATCTGGGAGGCATTCCACTCCAGCTATAGGTTTGAGCACAACCCGTATATATAGACCACATTGCCTTTTGAGTTTGCAGGCTGAAAATCGGCAGGTTTTTTTCAAATTAACGTGATCCTTCTTGCATAGACGTGAATCAGACGCTGCTGATGCTACTCTGTTTGTTTCAGATAGACGGCAACAGTAGGGTCTTACCTCAGACATTACCTCATCTAGACAAGGTGGAAATGGCAGAAGTTTTTTCTTCCATTTTATTATGAAAACTTACACAGTGGTGTTATGTTTACATTGGGTTAGATCGAGCATTTCAAGTTTTCCTCTGCTCAGCAGTAGCACAGCAATGTAATCACAAATACTCGCACAGTAGCTAAGCTTCTTCAAGTAGGTTAGTGGACCAAGCTTAGTGTAGTTACATCAAATTAATTACAATAGAAATAAGTCTAGTTCCCAAAGATATAAAGGGTGACTAAATGATGTTACCTCTAGAGGTTAGTAATCTGGATCTGCTCATTTCAGTGAAATTAGTACCAGCACAAAGCTAAATAGCTAAATATGAGAGGATTTCGAGGGCTGAATGTTAGATGAGATGTTTGCGTCTAAATGTTTACTGTGAATGACAAATCCTGGTATAGACACAAATTATATTGTACTGCTGTGTATGCATACATATGCCTTTTTAATTCTGTATTTTGAAAATGTTGAGGCATTTTCTCAGTCTGCATGCAAATCCTGAATAAATTCATTTTCTTTTCCCTCACATGAGTCTGGGTTTCTTTTAATTTCATATGAATGTTTCCACTTAGGTTTGGTGATGCGATGTGGCATAGTTTTTCAAATAAACAGTGTGAGTTATGTATTTACCTGCAGCCTAATTTTAGCAGTGTTGAATAATCTGTGCAGGCCTGGGCTTATTTAGCCGTGGGTGTGAGAATTTGTTCAGTACCCCCTTTTTTAATGGTTGTCCTTTTAACTCTTTAGAATCAAGTGAGAATTTTAACTTAAGTTGTTCTGTTTTTCTAAGACAAGGAGGCTGACACTAAAGAAGCCTTGGTTTGCCATTGAAGATCATTAACAGCAACAGGTGCATTACAGGGGCCATAAAATTGTCCCTGGTCAGAGGAAGTGTAACTGACACACCGCCTCGCCACTCATAAGCCCGACATCCCTGCTCGCGACGGTCTTCCCCCGCCTTTTAAACCTTTTTCGGTTTAGAACCCGACACCCAAGCGGTGGGTTCTCATACTTATTGGGGTGCGGTCACGTGTGCCACTTTTGACCAGGAAAGGAGCACCGGACAGCAGGGTCTTCTGGTAGTGGGAGCACCACCTCCGCACAGCCACCTCTCAGCAGTGGACTCTGGTCTCTGCAGCCCCAAACTGTCTCTTCCCCCCCGATAGCGAGACCCCTCGTCTTAAGGAGGTTTTTGTCCTCGCTTCGTCGTTTCTATTGCTGATCTCTTAATTTTTTTTTCACTATAAGCTGAGGGGGACTTGTGAAGTCCTGACAGAGGCGGAACGATGACAGCTGTCGAAACCCAAATGACATACAACTCCTATACGATCAACCAGGAAGAAGCGTACATGACCCAGGAAGATGACTGGGACAGGGACCTGCTGCTGGACCCCGCCTGGGAGAAGCAGCAGAGAAAGGTAAGTTTGGATGTGCAATCTCTGAGCAGCGAGACATGCTTGTGCCGCCGTGCGTAATTACGCACAGATTTGCGGATTCACATACGCTTACGCCTGTGAATGACTTTTCTAATCTATACATTTTAATGTGTTTACATGACAAATGGCAGCTTCGGAACCAATGGCTTCCCTTTAATTGTGTAAAGTCTTAACCAGCCCAATAGGAAACTAGGCATCAGCTCGCCTGCTCCTTGGCCGTCCTCGCACCTGGCACTTCAGTCCTGTAAGCTGTGTGGGCAGATATTTTAGGCCGCAGAACTTTCTCAGTGTTGTCTTTCAGTTACCCCGATTGGCTTGCAGACTTTCTAAATATAATACCACCCTCCCCATTTTTTTGCCTACATTTAAAGTCCTAACTTTAAAAAAAAAAAAAAAAAACAATATATAGGCTAGGCTATATATAGCCTATATAGGCCTACACGAGTTTGTCAACTTTTAACATTAATCATGTTCAGATTTCTGAAACAGTCCAAGTTCAAAGGTAGAAATGAAAGGGAGAAAATAACCCCCAGAAATGTTTGCTGTTAAAAGGCTATTTAAGTCAAATTGTAGCCTACTTGTAGCCTATTTTTTAAAAGCCAAGGACAGGCGCCACTTCTACCATTTAAACAAACAAATTCGTAACTACAGTGAATTTAGCTTCTGAACAGTGAACTCCAACCAGCAACAGATTTATTTATTTATTTTTTCATTTGAAAAAAAATGTAACCACATCGCATAGTTGTTATTAGCCATTATTAGCTAGTTTAGGTAGGAAGAGGCCAGCCGTTGTCTAGGCAACACGCGTGCCCTGCACTGCCGGGAACGAGCCTAACAGGTGTGTTTAATGAGCTCCCGGAGCTAAAAGTCAAACTGACGCAGGTGACACCTTCCACGGTAAAAAACTGGGCAAAAAGAACCCCAGCAAAGGTTAATACTATTTTATTAAATTTCTTATAAAATGTTCACTTGATACACACATTGCTACTCAATATGTTTCAGCTGAGCATATATATTATTATTAATTTCTGCCTTCTTAGCTCTACGTTAGCTTTATTAGCTACAATCTGCTCCCATTAGATGAGCAGTTTTCAGTGTAAGGGACCTCCCTGTCTTGTTCATCGCAGAATTCCTGGAGTCCAACCTGAAAATAGCTCCCAGGTAGACAAGTATTCATAGTTCAGGAAAAGCCCTTATGTATAAGTGTTTATCAGCACAAGACTGTTCAATATTAAGGATAGTTTGTATTTATAGGCGGATATAAACTAGAATTCGAAATTTAGTTTGAGCTGTAAGCCAGCTGGCTAACTGAGAATGAGTTTACATGTCCAGATTATGGAAAATGAGAATACATTCAAGCTTAATAAGTTTTAAAACACTTTACCATGTAGGTCCAACACAATGTTCCCCCTACCTTTATTTCAAAACAGCTAGTCCAAGCTAGGCAAGTCACAGAATCTGATGGTCACTGAATTTGGTCTTACATCAGATATGACTCATCAAATCACATAGTGGTCTTAATATTCTGGGAGTTTTAGCCTATATAATGCATGCAGTTTAACCAAAGTATAATCTAAAGTTTGGCTAATGCAACATATGGGATGAACAAGGAGGGAGTAGTTACTTCCAAATACTACCTGATATTGGCTGAATTGGAAATAAAAAGACATTTGATTGGTAGGAGAATATTTTAGGGAATATGGAAATATTTTCCTTGTCGTTTAAATGTTTTGCAGGATCTACAATTTTTTTTTTTTTAAAGAAAAATACAAAATTTTATCTTAGTTTCTGATTTCTGAAATGTTACCTGTTTTTTTCACCTTGGTGCTGCTACAACCTGACAGTTGATTTGTACTTTTGTATGCCGTATCACAGTACTGAGAAGCTACAGTACAGCTTCTTATTGGGAATATTCAAATGGAATCAGCTGCTGTGAATCTGCCAAAGTTTTCTGTCAATGCAGAATGTCCCCCACCTTTAGAGCACAGTGACAGGCTGAGACAACTCAACAGATGGCTGCAGAGAGACGCTGGTAGATATACACCCCGGGTTGGTTTCACAGACCTCCAAATAAACATCATCCTAAAAATACTTTTTTAACTTGCTTGGCTCCAGCATCTCTCCCTTCACCCCTCCCTCCCTCCACCTTCATCTCTTGTTTTTCTTTCTATTGCTCTGCCTTTTCTCCATTTACCTTAACTTCCTCTTATCACCAATCTTGAAACATATCATGTTTCGTGTTGCTTTTAACTTTTAGTACCTTGTATTGTCTTTTAGTTTTCCCATGCACCTGCTAGTCTTTACAACGTAATATGTTAGAAAAGGCTTTGAGCAAGCCTGTGATCCCCACACAGTAGTCTCCCCAGGGATCAAGTCATGGTACTCCATGGCACTTCTCGGCATGTAAAATCCAGCTTAAGGAGCTGATATCAGCCCACAAATATAGTCAGTGCATCATTTTGCAGTGTAATGAATATGAAAGGAAAGTCCTGCTGCACCTGTCGTCTCTTCTATCCTTGAAAAATCCTTGGAAAAGCCGCTCAGCACTTGACGTGGTAGTAAAGTGTTTGTCAACACACTGTGATGCCGAATTTGATACTAGACATTAGAAATGGTGCTTGTTTGAATATGAGTCCATTTCATGTGCACAGGTTAGAAAAGAACGTCTTGACATTGATTTATATTTATCATGATGCGTCTCTTGTACACTGTGAAGCAAATGATTGATGGTGACATTTAGACAAGAGTTTGATGTAATGGGAGATATCAAAGATTGTGTGAGATATTTCATCTTGTAAGAGCTGTTGGAGGGAAAGAGATGAAAGGACAGATGAGATCAGGCTGGATCTTGTTTCAACGATCTTTTCTTTTTTTTTAACGAAATTGCTGTCTTAGAAATAAGAAGGCCTCGTTTGTCAGAGTGATTTAAGAGAAGAGGCTAACAAGCCAGTAAGTGGCTGAAGTAGGCATGCTCATGAACTCTTAAAGCCTATTGATGGCTGTCTTACACTGATGCTCAGCTGACAACTGGGTGAGGTTCCGCTTGAGCACATCTGCAACAAGTGGCGATCACCGGAAGTCTGATCAATAGATGCAAAGATTAACTCTCACAGCACAAAACCACCTGTAACCTTGCACACAGATAAGCTGTCTGTTTGAGCAAGAGGCAGATGCTTTTTTTGGAGTGGATGCTTCTTGTAACATGCATCCCTTTAATCCTGTTGTGTTTTTTGTAATTAGCTGAAAACAAAATGTCAACATACCATAAAAACCACAGTGGCCAGAGTCATCTTTGGTTTCACATTGTTTAAGAGTTCAGCTGCTAAATGACTAAGAAAATAACTTGCTGCCCAGTGTAGCATATGCTTGCAAAAAAGCTATAAATATCCATTACACTGAGTTATCGTCTGCCTTATTAGTTATTAGGAAATGGTGATTGCTGAGCGTTTATTTACACACGCATAAACGTTGAAAAATGCCGGGAAATGTAGATGTTGAGTTAACTCTTAAATTAAAAAGATGAAGATATTCAGCTTGATTTTGCATTTTTTGGTTAGACATTTTACTGTTGGAGTGATGGACAAAAAAAAAATTAAAAATCAAGATTTATACTGGCTGTGCTAGACAATTAGAGAATGCTCTGTGATATTTGTCTACAATAATGATCAAAACTTTAAATATAAATGCAAAACCTGTCGTGGTCGTTAGATAGATAGATAGATAGATAGATAGACACTTTATTGATCTCACAGTGGAGAAATTCAATAACGATCATATGGAATACCATTGTTGTATAACTTGATTTGTCTAGGATTTGATTTGTATGATAATTTTAAAAGGAGTGATTAAGGATTTTAGCGGATTGGGTAGTTTCTTTTGTGCAAGATCTAATTAGAAATTTTTTCGCCTTGATTTAGAGAAAATCTCAATTCCTCCAGTCTGTTATAACAGCTCTGGGGCATGGTGGTCTCTCCATATTTATTTATTACATTTTCTACATAAGATTTGCAGTTAAACTAAGATGCTATTGTTTATTTGTGCATTCAACTGCATCATTATATTCAATTTCACCCAGCGTACAAAAAAAATTAAGAGGTCAAAGTGAATTATCATCATCAGCTTCAAGTGTTCCAGTCATATTCTGACATGTGATGCTTATCCACTCAACCTAATGTAATGCCCCTCTGTGTGGGTGATGAGAGATCTTAGGGTGCTGTATAATCAAATCTATTTCTGTCTGATCTCATTTTGCTCCTAAACAACATATCTCATTGTATAGATGCCAGACAAAATTGTCATCCCATCTGGTACCTGATACTATATGGTACTATACCAAAATATTGCCCCCACCCCCCCGGGTTTATTCATCCACCCTTTCTCTGCAGGGACCTCTTTTATCACTGGATGATGGCTACATGAATAAGCCACCTGCAAACTCTTTATAGTAAAAATATATAATGGTAAAGCTGTTGAAACAAGAGTGAATGACGTCTCCGTGTGAAGTTCCAGTGATGCGATATATATTTCTGGTAATATTTGAGACATTGATGAAAACTAATCTCAAATGAAAGCTTTCAGAACTGAGACAACAGTCTTGGACTTTGTTTTTCCACAGTTTCCGCTGCTAAACTCCTGGTATGATGAAAAAAATTAAGTTACAAATCAATCTCACGGATAAACTTGGGAGCTTAATCACATTATCATCATTGATTTGCCATGTGGTTGCTTCACTGTGAAGAAATGGTGTTGTATATATTCCTTTTAGTGAAAATTAAATTACATAATTTTCATGTACTTTGGTAAAGGATGGGGAAATTAAGAGAGGAACTTTTGGGTGAGCACCAGGCAGCTCAGAAACATCCCTGTTTCCTCTTCCTCTAGGTCTTAATTTGCAGTATTGGTGAGGAAATTGCAGAACTGACATGTAATTTGCTGTATTAGATGTGCTCCACTGATCCATGCACACTGGCTGCTTCTATCCCAAACTGCATCTGGGAGAGGTGACATCTTACATTTCCTCCCATGATTCACTCCGTCAGGCTCATGTGATACTGGGGACTGAACAGTTACCCTGTTGAGGTGATCCTTGGACCTTTCCACGTATATTCTTTCGTAAGACAAGCACAGCACAGACACGCAGCTCTTTTAGGGGTTAAAATGAAATCACAAGGTTTTTTTTTCCCCCTTCGAACTTATCAACTACAAAAAAACTTTTCTTGTCTCTCTTTCTAAAGTTCTTTTGGAATTTTTTTTTTTTGCTAAAGGTCATTGATTATATCAGCTTAACAGAAAAATATTTGCATGTTTTCACTTTATATAACGAAGACTATTACTCAAGTTACTCGACAGTTTTGAATGCTATTTTCTTGTGGGGTATAAACTTGCACACACTTAGTGTTTTATCCTGATGAACTGTGTAAAGAAAAAAAAAAAGAAGAAGTAATAAGTACAGTGCAGTGTATCAGTATTGTGAGTTTCATCTAGATAGCATCTGTATGAGGGTCTACGTAAGTGGAGAGGTGAAACGGCCTGCACTCAGATCAAATAGCAGTTGCTATTCCAGAAGCTGTGTCCATGTAGGGAGGCTTCTATAAACTGCCTTAGTGCAAGCGCAGGAGCCCTAGGAGAGGCCATAGGAAGGGCTAAGGAGTGTGTGTGTGTGTGTGTGTGTGTGTGTGTGTGTGTGTGTGTGTGTGTGTGTGTGTGTGTGTGTGTGTGTGT
>JAOXYM010000005.1:14209647-14259542 GCA_028567055.1 Leptatherina wallacei
GTGTGTGTGAGTGAGAGAAAGAGAGAGCTTCATAGTGATGCACTGTATTTCACTGGCATGAAAGTTTATTTCCAGTGTTTCTTTGATGAGTTTGTTTTACGAGGATTGGGCCACAGTTTCAAGGTATAATAGTTCTTCCAGTGTGTTGTAATGGCAGAAGTGGACACATGATACATCAGCAGTGTTAAAATCCATATGGTGGAGGTAGCAATGATGAATGATGGGTTCTGAGAGCAGCCATCTTGATTTGATTAGAGCAACTCTGTGGGCCTGTAAATAGAATAAAGAGCTGGATTGTTGGAGAGAATTGCCTGAAAGACAGCAGTGTTCAATCCGTTAGGGTTATTTCTTTAGTTACTTTATTTTGTTTGTGTAAACAAACATAATTAAAACTAAGAATCAAAGCAAATGTTCAACATTAGAGTTTGCAGCGGTTCCAGCTTCAACTACTTTTATTCCTTTTCAGCCTTGGTGTTGAAAATGGAGGTTTGTTTCATGAGGACAGGGAAAGTAACGGTGGATATATGGCCAACCTGGGAAAATGCAAAGTTTTAATGATGCGTAATACAATATTTTTGCTATTTGGTTTTCTGTGGTAGTGAAACCAAAACAATTAACCACTTAACAAAAGTTGAATGAGCTCATACACCTCTTGAGGGGGGGGGGGATACAGCCTGCATGAAGTAGATATTTATAGGTTGATGGTGGCAGAAGTCCAGTAATCAGTTTAAAGCCTGCTCGGAAAGTGAGTCTCAGATAAGGGGGCTGAGGTCACAAAGACACCATTCTGTCATTTTTGATTTCTTAAAAAGTTGCTGTAATTTGATATTCTTTTCAAATATTCTGCTCCAGTGAAAATCTGTCAAAATGATAGAGAAATGGCATGGTTTTAGATTTCTCTCCAACTTAAAGTTGTAAATGTTTGTAATTCTCAACCCTGCTGGGATATTGTGCATTAGGCAACCAAGCCATTGCTCTAATGCAGCGATATTCAGTTCGGTCCTACGAGGTCCACAAACCAGCAGGTTTTCAATGTGTTCCTGCTTCAACACGCCTGCATGAAATTAAATGGATGTAACAGCCAATCAAGTTCTGCACAATGATTCATTCATTTGAGTCAGGTGTGTTGGAGCAGGGATACATGGAGGAAAACCTGCTGGATTGCGGACCGAATTGAGTATCCCTGCTCTAATGGATGTTTTATGCCTCATTTAGGCTTGCTTTAGTTAGCAACTTTGTTTTTGTGTTAACTGAGCACTTCCTGTACGACAAAGCATTCAGTACAGAAGCAGTCACATGTGGTCACGCAGGAGTCATTCACGATTGACTACCTCCAAATAACAACATGAAATAAGAGTTGTAAGATCATCTAACTTAAGCATTGAATAACCTTTTTGTGGTTCTCTAATGGAGGCTTAAGTAAAATCACAAGGTCATCTCTGTGACTTGCTCTTTTGGCTAAATGAATGCTGGGAAATGTCGCTGGGTTGCATGTTACTATATACAGCCTTAGATCAGTTTCACACATAGGTCTTCATGGTCAAGGTTTCTGTTAAGATGATTTAGCCGACCCTAGATCTGCCTAGATAGCTTTTGCCTCTCAGAGAAACAAGTAGCCTACTGAAATTAGACACAGCCCTCCTCCTAACCCCAACCAATCATCAGTCCTAGGCCAGTCGCTCTGTCATAAATCTTTCCCAACTACTTACACCAGTTTATCCAGCTCGCTGTTCATCTTGAGTCCAGAGCTCATTAAATGACAAAAGACTTTGACATGCTGCTGCAGCCAACTGTGAACCTGTTCACTCACCTTCATTCTCCACCATCAATCACATAGTCGGTCCATTCAGCTGTTGACTTGTGTAACAAGAAAAAAGTTAAAAGGCATTATTAGGCTGAGGATTAAGATAAAAAGGTTGAGTGTGAGATTGTGTGTGTGCATTACAAGCAGGAAATAATGGTTATTCTGTACACCCAGTTGACAATTTAAAGTCACAGGGGGGAAAAAACTTTTAACCTTGATGACTTGCTAAGTCATTAAACACATAGCAGAATAACTGAAATGACTGTGTTTTACATAGTTTGCATACAACAGCTTTGTTTAGGCAGTGGCAGAATATTTGGATCTCTTGTGACGGCTTGTAGAGAAATTCAGTGTGACCCATGAAATAATCCAGTCTTGACTTTTTCCTTTGATGCTATCCTGAGTTGGGTTCTGTTATTTTTTTTTTAGATCAACAAGTCAACAAATCTCATGGATTCACCATCCATTAATGGTTTAATAGCTGTAATACCTTTCAAATTCCCACCAACCTGGGATATGGTTTAGTTCCAGTGAGCAAATGTAGCTTTAACACACTATGATGAACATGCTAAATATGACACTTGCTGAAAATCAGTGTGGTCAGTGTGAGCGTATTTGCATGTGTAGACTTGCTTTATGGTCCACAGACACTTATTCGATTAAAGCCTCAATCACAAATGCTGGATTATCCCCCCCCCCATTACGGGCAGCTGCAAAGTCTGTAATCCATCAACACGTTCTAAGTTTCTCTCATGGCTCAACAGAATCGTTTTACTGTATTTGATATAATTTTAGTTCACTAGAAAGCTTCTACTTCAGTAAAATCCACAACAGAAAGAAGTTTCCTCCTCTTTATTGCTATGGCTTCATAAGCTTTTTATTTGTCTTTTTACCCTGCCAAATCCAAAACTGTGAGCGATATGCATCTGTGCTTCTGCACTTTGATTCCTGTTAGCACATTTGACTCAGAGAAATGATCACCTGCACACACACACACACAGAGACACTGCTGGGGGTGGGTGAGTTTTGGCTGGCATCATCTATGGGAGCAGCAACCTGGAGCCATGTGGCAGTGGAACACGATGCAGCCAGCATAATGGAGCAAAGCAGGACACAGAGTATCTCTCCTTGAAGTCAAAGCAATTAATTTAACAATGAGGACAGATGGTCGTGTCAGAGCTTGACTAGCTGATGATGAAGACTACCACAAGTTGTAACTGCTTTTCCCACGTGGTACAAGTTATTTCTTCATCGAGCTGTGGCGAAGGAATTATATAATAGCTGTTTATGTGTTGACAAAATCAATAAAAAATGGCTGGCTCACCTGTTTGAAAATGGAGAACACATAAAATCTTTGTGAATTGGGAAGATTATCGCAGATTACAGCATTGTTCTTGGTGAATGGCGCACTCTGAGTGCTCTTGTTTTGTTTTTGTAGCATTTTTCTTTTTAAGAGCCTTGTGATGCTCCTTGTGTTTGCATAACATGGTCTTCATTTTCACATTAAATGATGTGAGTGATTCTGTTTTTGAACTGGGATATCTTATAAATAACACTGCTGTGTTCATATAAAAATATTTCTTAAATAGGAGTTATGTTAACCTCATTCTCATTTTGTTTGATAGAGATTCATATAGACACAGGTTTGACTAGAATAGGGCAGCTAGGCCTTCTTATCCTCTAAACACAGACATAAATCTGCTGGATTGGACTCGGGCCCTGCATTGGAGGCCAGTACTAGGCTTGTTGTCAGCAGGGTCTCTGGCAATAAGCCTGATAATCCTTCATAAAGAAGAGGTGGAAAGACAGGCGGATGAATTCATGTACAGGAATGATTCACTTACAGTTCCAACTCCAAAAACTGTAACTTGAAACTGGGTTTTATAAATAGAATACGTTTGGGGAAAAAGGTAAATAATTTTTTTCTTCAGAGATTTAATTTAAAAGTAAGCAGATCTCAATATAGTAGATGTTTTTGAGAAATGTCTGTTAATGCTGCTATTTTTTTTATAAGCCATTCCGCTTTTATTGAAAGACAGCCAGATGTGACAGGAAATGTGTAGAGGAAGAGGAAACCCAGCCACCCAGTAACTGAACTGGTAACTTCCCCACTCTACTGGTTTTTAGCCCACGACCTGAACTGCTAGTAAAATGAAGATCGGCACAAAAGAAACAACCAACCCCTCTTCTGTGCTTTTTTGTTTTTTGTTTTGTTATCTAAATAATATTCATCTGAAGTGTTTCTTCATTTATCCTAATCATGCACATCCTGGCTGTTCAGAGACCTGAACGCTGGGTTCATTGGTGACTGAATTTGCCGTAGGAGTAAGTGTGAGCGTGTGGGGTTGTTTTCCATATATATCTCCAGACAAACAGGGTATACCCGGTCCTTAACCTGATAGCAGCAGGGACAGGCTGGGATGGGCAAAATTGGATTATAGAAAATAAATAGACGGATGGCTCACTTGTGCTCTCACTGTCGAGGCTTAATCATATCCCTCCAGTGGTGTGTGTCCATATGGAAATGAAGCTGAAAATATACTGTATGCACTGCTTTTTAGCTATTATTTGGGGAGGGGGGTTGAGGTGAATAGAATTCAGTTGGCCTACTAGAGTTACATTTTGGTTGGGTGGGGGTAAACTTTTAGCTCTTGCGTCATTGTCTCAAATTGTCTTTGAGGCACCCAACTTTAGGGTTCCAGGTTTCTTTGGGAAGGCTAATGGAGGGAGGTATTTAAAGCCAACAAGAGGAAGAGAGAGGGGAGGGGGGATTCCTTAATAACTGTGACACCTGTTGTGTTGTAACTCGTCTCCCCTCCGCCATGGTCCTGTCTCTTTATCCACTGATAAAACCATGGAGGACCTTTGAACAGTTGTTGTTTACAAGAGAGCTCTTGTAGAAGAAAGTGAGCCAGTTTTACCTTCAGTGATCAGAAGCCTGTTGTTTATAAAGCTTTATAACCTCAGTGCTTATGTTGATGTTGGTGGAAGACATCATTGAATATATAGAGATTTCTTGTTTACATACTCTTTCATGAGCTTTCAACTTATAAGATTCCCTTTTTTTTTTTACTTTTTTTTTTTTTGTTCTGTCATTATTTAAGATGGTGTTGGCTTTATAACATCCCATTTTGATCTTTGAGGTGTATAGCTTTAGCAGGATATAAATTCTCTTCTAAACACTGTTTTCAAAACGTCTATGAGACTGGCTTTGGTTTGGCAAACATCCGTCCTCGTCGCATGCAGAGGTTGTAATTATCCAAAGATCCACAGCAAACATTACTGCTTTTAAGTGCAGGTGTTTCATCGACACTGAGTTGAAAAGCAATGACGGGACAGTTGTTTCTCCACTCGGAGACCATCCCACCCTCGGTGACTTGTAAAACTTGGACTTTGTAAGTTTTGAACACAGTTATGTGTCATAAATAATTTATCTTTTGCTGTAATGAACACTTAGCTAAGATCCAACATTAAGACCAGTGTAGTACAAGAACGTATACCCATCAAAGGCATTTGAGTTATGTGGGGAACACAATTCAAGAATAGAGCTCATCCGTGAAGGATTTTCACGCCGTCAGTTCTTCCAAATGGCTTTATCATTCCTTTTCTTCCACTCGAGCGTATGCTGTCGGGTAAACAGAGCTTGTTGCTTTTCTGACCCTGCTAGTCAGTGTTGCTGAATCCCAGCATTTACCACGACTGTGCAGCTAATGTCAGTAGGGAGCCAATTGTGTAGTGATCATTTTAATGCTTAATTTAGAGCTTTACAGATGAGAGCCGACGGTTTATGGACCCGTCTACAGGACATGGTCTGATATGACCAATGCTCTTTTAGTTTATCTGTGTAGTTTTATGTGTGAACAAATACATGCTACTAAGAACAAGTCAAGCCACACTAAAAGTCACCCCGCACCATCACTGTGAAGTACCAATCAGAAGTTTGCACATGTCCATTCCATCTAAGGGAATTGGTTTATAATGGTGCGAATGCAGTGGTTCAAATAATATTATTTAAAAAGAAGATGTGACATTTTTGCACAAGTTAGCTGCTTAAAATTTCAACAATTTACATGAGCATGAACAATGAATAAAAATTGGAATTGTTTGCTTTCTGTGTCTGACGTTTTGAGACCAGCTAACCTGTAGCTGAACTGTGTGACACGTGGATTGAACTGATGGTGGTCCAAAATCAAAAGAATAGCAATTACATTGTGTTAATGTAATTGTAGGATTTCCACAGAAATAACCTGAATAATGTAGATTTTAAAGATTTGTGTGCAGTGTCTGTGCAAGTATAACATGTTGCATGCATCTGATATACCTACTGCAACATTCTGTGATAAAGTGGCAAAGCGAATGAATATAGAAAGCTTTTCAATTTATCATCATTACAATCTTAATGGCCATCTTCTGAAATAGTTGTCTTTGCATGTGAACGTCCATATGCGTCACAACACCCTTATAAACAGAAGAACATAGCGTTTTTATGTGCAGCTATAATTATGTACTCTGAATGCATGCGATCAGGCATTGGTGGTTAATGTGGCATGCATGGATGTGTGTGTTAAAGACCATTGGACATGACTGCTGAACAGGTGTGTGTGTTTGTGACAAAGGTAGCTGCAGTGGACAGGTGTGAATGGAGTCCGCAAGGTCAAAAACTATTTTTACACTGGTAGTGACACATAAAATAAAGCTAATAACAGATTGGCTGTAAATTATTTTACATGTAGAGATGTGTTGCAGTCCGGTCTCTTTATTCATGAAAATAACTGGGGAAGTAGGAATCGATGGCCCATTTACACATACATGACCAGTGTGCTGAAAAGCATTACTTTTTATATTTTTTAGAATATTTTTTTTTAATACTTCTTTAAGTACCTTGGAAGAGTGCAAATATATTCTTAGATGTATAACATGGTTGTTAAAAATAGGTTTAAAATAAGGTTATGAATACCAAACGATCCATCAGGAGAATGAGTAAAGGGAAAGGAAGAACACTGTCCTGTGAATCTTTAGTCCCATCTGCTCATTGCTTATCTACTGCGCCCAGAATCACAGACCTTATTTTCACACCTCAGTAGCTTTTTGTCTTCAGATATAAGTGTACTGAATCTTTAAACACTCGAGCATGAGGTTATAGATATACAAGCTGTGAAAAGTGCAGGCTTTGTTCATGACCCACATTAGTACACACTTTAAAGCCACACAAACAGTCCACCAATATAATTCCTTAATTACATCAGCTGGGTGTGATGGGTGATAATTAGTGAAAATGGCTACCATAGCCTTTTTTTAATTAAATCTTACCACCCTGACTGGGTGCCAGTGAGACAACATTGCAGTGAGGTTTGCTGTAAATGAGTCTGTACCGCAGCAGGTTTATGTAATTATCCTTCTGATTAGCTGAAGTTTACAGTCTGACTTGGTTCTTTTTCAAAGGACAGTCTGAGTCAGAGAAATGGAGCGGAGTGAGTGTCACGAGCACCTGGAGATGTCTGCGGTAACACTCTGGGTTCATCAAGTCAGCCACAGCAGTCCCACACGGATGACACTTTGTTCATAAGTGTATGTGTGCGTGTGGGGGAGGAGGGGTGTCTGCTAAGGAAGGCCTTTTTGCTCAGTGTGTAGGGATTTATCAGAGGTAAATGCAATTCAGTCCCAGTTTCTGGCTCCCACGTCAGGTCACGTTGATTTAATAATGGGACTTGATTTAACCAACAAAGAAAAAAAGGACTTCTGATGATGTACTTTAGATGAAGCCATCTATCAGTTTTAGTGGAAAACAAGTACATTTGACATTTTCAGTTATAATCTATCTTTAAAATTATATTTTATTTGCTAAAAAACATAAAATCTTTCCCAGTTTTGTCTTATTATTTTTGTATAGCTCTATGTAAAAAAAAAAAATAGCATAATGAAAAGTTATGATGTAAAATATGCTTTTCTTCTCTGTACTGCAAACATTTGGAAAGTGTTTCCATGGGTTTGAGGTAAATGAAAAGACAGTGTGCAAGTTTGGTTGGTTAGAGCATCTTTCTCACTAGAATAGTCTCACTAGCAGTCTGCAAATCTGCCCGAAGCACCTTGTAATTTCACCAAATCCAAACATTTATTCAACATATTGAGGACAAAAATGACTATAATTAGCACCTGTTAGTTTACTTCCTGTTCACAGAGGAACATAGGTGCTCTTCCTTATGATTTAGTGCTTTAACATTGCTCTGTTAAATAAAATCTGGATTTGGTGTTAAAATATGAGCGGGTAGCTACGGTAGTTCTAACATTCAATGAAATATTTGGCAACTTAATATCATAAATGTTGTGAAAGTAACATGCATAGGAACATTTTGATGTTATTTACATCATATGGTCTGAAAAACCCACTAGAAGATGTCTGTATGAGTATGTAATTGTAAAATGTGTAAAAACTTGTTAAACTCAGCTTATTAAATAACACCTGCTTCTTCTATGTATGTTTTTTTTTTTATAGCAGCAGCAGCAGCAAAGGTCAAATAAAATACTTTCCTTCATATGGGGAAATGTGAAGCGCGGCTACTGAGCAAGTCTGTTCAGAAAATCGGTTTCTTCTCTGACGCCAGCGCTGGCAGCTTCCAGCAGCTCTGTGGTTGCGTCAGCTCTTTGATAGACAGCCCAGCTAGCGACATTGTTAAGAGCTGTGAGCCTGCTCAGATGGGAAGAAGTGTGTATGTGCTTGTGTGTGTGTGTGTGTTGGAACATGTGTGTTTGTGCGTGTCAGCTGTACTGAGGGTCACCATTCCCTGTTCCCCTTGGAGCGCTATAGTTATGTCAGGCATTCGGCTGGCCCACAGTGACCTCATTTTACAAGAAGGAGCTGTAAAATGCCCCTGCCACGCTGAGCCAGGCCAGACCGACAGGTGTGGGCTGACAGAAGAGAAGAGACGAGGAGGGAGGGAGAGAGGGGGTGCTGGTGCATTGCACAAGTGACTTCATGCTGGTGGACTCTGTAGACCACCACAAGCATTGCAACAGACCCAAGGGGATGGGGAAATAAAGCATTACAGGTACACAGAGATTGAAACTATTGATTGTGTCACTAAGTTTGCAGCTTTTTGTTGGTAGTCTTTAAGTTTATGAAGTTGGGATTATGATTGACTCTCCATCTTCGACCGGTTAGGCAAAGTCTTGATTTTAAATGTTGCGACACTTTTGCCTCCGACTACTAAGCTCTATGTTGGCAAAATGTCACCCCTTTCACCCTTGCACCTCTTTTCTTTTTCTTAAGTGATTTAATATCTTGTCATATTCTCATATTCTCCAATCCAATCCTTCCTCGGCATGGTCGTCTCTCCTCCTCTGTATCTCTGTCTTGTACTCTTACAGTTTACCTCAGGAATCCTGCCCTCTCAGCTGTCCAGTGGTGTCCCATGCCAACCCAATTTAGCCTCCTCCTCCTTTCAGCCCCCACCCTCCATGCTCCTTTGGAGCTCTACCTCTTCCTTCAGACACCTCTTCCTCTCCTCTCCAGTTTGGCCCGGGGGTTTGTGTGCTGGATTAGCAGTCTGTCTAAATTTGGTCATGCATGGAAAAGGAGACAAGCACCTGCTTGGACCCCGGCTAGTTGGATGGGCGGCCTCTTCTCCTCTTGAGACCCTTACATCAAATTACACCAGAGCCTGGCCATTCCTGTCAACCCTCCTACTTCTTCTTGTACTCTTCAGCTCTGGAAAATATGAAATTCTCGCAGAATACAATATCTTTTTATGGATAAACGACCCAATTTCATAAATGTAGGTACAGTACATGATCTACAGCAATAAAGTCATTTTTTTTATACATATAGTATGCACAACAAAAGAGTCATTTAGGTGATAAACTTCAGTTAATATCCCTCTTTACATCATCATATTCACATAGAAATGCGTCAAGTTGCGATTTCAGAGTCAGCTTTTACCTTTAATTCTACCGTCTTAAGGAAATAAATTTTCTTCATAAAAGATTACTTCAACTATTCCCTCTGTGTTCATTGGTTTGAAATCAATTAACTGAGAAGCAATTTCATGCCTCAGTATAATATGTTTCCTTTTATTTAAGTCATACCGAAAAGATAAAAAAAAATCTGGACTTTATTCGAGGGTTTAATTTGCATGTGGTAACTGACAAAAAACAACAACATTTAGCCAAGTCAAGAGCTCAGATCAGGAGCTGTTTCATTGTCATAGTCTACACAATTAAGAAACACCTTTAATGAATATATAAGTACAAAGAGTTCAGTAAATGTAAACACCAGCCACTGATGAGACTCTAGAACAGAGGTGTCAAATGTCCTATCAGAAAGCATGAAGAAAGCCTACCTAGCTATGGAAATGGTTTTCTTTTAATGGGATCAAACTAAGATTAACTTGTAGCAGAATGACAAGAGAGGTATTTGGAGAATAAAAACGGGATCTAAACCATATAACATCTGTCATACATGATGGAGGCTAATGTAATTTATGTTTATTGATGATGCAAGATCATGATGGAAGTATGTGGGGAAACAATTACACAAAAATCAACCCTTTCAACTCAGATTCAGTTAGATGCTATAAGACTGGATCACAGTACATATAGACAATGAGCCAAATCACAAGTAAAAGAGCCTGTTGAAGTGAAGAAACTGAATTTTTTAAGACTACTGCACAAGTCACGGTGCCACCTTTTTAGTTTCTGTCTGCTTCACTCTCACATTACACAGAATCAAGCATCTAGGGTCTTCAATTGATGTTGATGGCTTTGGTGCAGTCCTGCTTGGTTGAGAACTAGCTTGAACTGGAGCGGAAACAGTGACAAAAGAATAATCAATAAGAGGACACAGCCTGAATAACTAATAATGATTAAAGAAGCACAAGAAAAAAACTAAGCCTGTACTGGACGATGTTTTTCACACATAATAGATTGAATCTGTCCATTTTTACCTTTCCACAGCAGGTCAAAGCTAAAGAACCAACAATGGTACCAGAAAAAGACAAGAATTGTCTTAGTCTCTACTTGTTCTACCCATTTCTGAGTCTGCTCACACAGCAAAAATCGACCAACTATTGACCTACATTTACAAAACACCATCCCAAAGAGGCTGCAGGACCACGCTGAAGTCCTGAGACAATCAACTGACCTCAACTCCTATGACAAGGCAGAAAGAGCCACAAAGAAACAAACGAGAAGATAAACACTCGAAAGTATTATGGGGTAAAGCTTCTCAGGGGAAGAAACTGCCCTGGTGATTACGATGGGTTCTGGACCTCAGTCAATTATTGCAAAATGCTGCGTATTAAGAATAATCCTTATTTCTCTGAGTTATCTACCGTGCTCTGATAACGTACTATACAACAGAGTATGCCTTTCTGGCTGCTACCCCATGTAAACCTGAAAATGGTACCCTTTTCTATACTTGTGGACCTGACTAGATGGGTAAATAATCTTATTTATGCACTCTGTATTTTCTATGAAGGCGTTTGGTCTTCAGATATTGTGATGGAGAGACCAAAACAGGACTGTACCCACAGTAATGGGTTTAACATCATAAGATGTTGTGGCTCTCTACAAGTTTAATTAAATATAACGAGCTGAACTGTAATAAGTAGTTGAATGTGGGTCAAAAGAATTGCTGAATGCATCAATGATGAGTGTTACATGAACCAGTTTTACTAATATACAGTACCATGAACACACACGTTTCTATCTGTGTTCAGTATAAGTTTCAACCAGCAGTCTTGTTTGGCCGAGGTGATATATATCGGAGTAAAATGGGCTTTTTGTGAACTATGCTCTCACAGCCTTATTTTATTACGTTTTAACCAACTACAGGTGTTCTCAAGCAAATGACAGAAAAACTGTCTTAGTTGGGTTAAACAAAACTTTATTGTTAAATCTATGAAATACTTCACTAAGCAATAAATGCTACAGTAGCGATGAATATATTTGTTTTACAAGTGTATATAAAACATTGTGAGAAGAGAGGTGAGGCATAAGGAGGAGTTGGAAAATGATTTTACTGAGTTAAACGGGTTAATTAGTTGTTTTTATCAACTAATTAAATCATGTCAGCTCTATAGTTTACGGAGAAAAGAGCAAATGTGCCTTCCTACACTGAACATGCTTCCTTCACTCTTTCCTTTGTCTTCATTCACTCACTCGCTTTTATCTCCTTGTTAACGCACAAGTTTCTTCTCGTCCTCCTCACTGACTGATTTTAATCTGCTTTGCTTGGCATGTAGCTGCAGATGTTGGCCAAGGAAGGAAATATAGGTATAGACACACGCCCTCACACTGTGGAGGGACAGATTTTTGATTTCTCCATTTTTAAATGCAGTGGAAGATTTCTACTCTGAACACAAACCCAATTTTATTACTAATTTAAAGCTACTGTGTGCCTCACTTCACCCACACTATCATCTGTAGTTAGTTATTCAGCTCATGTTCTTTTCCTGCTTTAACACCCCCACAATCTGGCAAAAATGTTAGCTCTACAGTAAAAGCACACACTTGCCCTCCTGAGTTTGAACACGCGTCTTATTTTCACATTTTAGCTAAACACCATGAAAGCCTGTCAGAATTTGATTCAGTGATCGATTTGAATGGCCTAATGGAACCAATTAAATTTCCTCCTCCGTGCCCAGCGGACCCCATCAGGCAGTTTTCAGACAGAACAAAAGCAGGCGCAGAGTGGCTCAGAGCCATTTACATCTCCGTCTGCGTTCTGTCCATTAGCGAACGAACAAGTTGTTCCTAAAACAAGATATGCAGCACCTAGCTCTGGTAAATGCTCGGCAAAACACTGGGTTAGGACTGAAACTGGTCTTTTATAGAAGCTACTTTCCAGGCTCACAACACTAGTACAGTACAAATGGAAAGTTTTCAGACCTCTTCAAATATTTAACATTTTTATATTTCGGAACATGCAAAAATAGACGGAGTTCATATTTCTCATTTTACACACAGTTCTTCACCGCGACACAGAATAAATGGGTGGGTGTTTTTGTACAATTGGATGATTTATTCAAAGGAGGACTGAAATAATCCACTTACATGAGTAGACATGATGACGGCATTTGAGCTCTGGCCCTTCGTCATTCTGTTTTTGGACCTTTAGTAAAGGTGCAGATCTATAATATCTGAGTTGATCATGTATGTCAGAGTGACAACCAGTACTGAAAGGCAGGACCGTGTTTAGGTATTATGCTCTGACACAATTTCCAGAGGTGTGCAAGAATGAAACCAGGTATTGAATATCACCTCTTCAGTGCCTTTTAATGGTCAAACAGTGTGATGGCAGCATCAGTCTATGGGGACATCGTGGGGGGTCCAGTCAGAAATGTAGGAACAAATGCATGCAGAAATATAGAGAATAGTCTGATGTGAAAATCTTTTCCAGAGTGCATTAGATTTCAGGCTGGGACGGAGGTTTAAAAGGTAACAGCAGTAGGCTTGGGAAAGCTCTGTGAAATTCTTGGTGTCTGTTTGAACCGGAGCATGTGTGGAGAGACCTCAAACTGAGTTTCTACGGAGAAGAATGTAAGAAACTGGTAAGATTATTTTCAGGAAGAACTCGGGCTGCCAAAGGTACTCAGACCAAGCATTCACTACAAAATAGCCCTAGTCATTGTGTGAAGCTTGTGAAAAACTTTAAAGGGCCTGAAAACGTTTTAGCTGGTTTTGTAGATAATTTTTTTCAATACTTGACTGACTTGAGAAATGTATTAAATCCTAACCAACTCTAAAGCAAATTGTTCAGTAGGGAGAAAAAAAAAACCTTCTCTGGCTGGATCTGGTGATCACCACATCCACAAAATATGGTCACAAGGACCGTAAACAAAGTAATTATCTTAGCACAAAGCCAGATTGAGTCGGCTCAGGACTGATGAGTAAACAGGAGCTGTCAAACTCAGATAATTGTCAGTGTGTGTGTTCTCTTTCGCTGTCAGCAGCTGTAGACACACCAAGGTCACAAACTGAAAAGGACAGTTTAAGCTTTGCACTGCAGGTTTTTACACTCACACGTATACACTGGTGTGTTTGTGTGTGTGTGTGGCAGTCTGCTTTTTCCCCATCTCTGTGCGAGAAGACGTTGGATGTGTAATTTTTGTAACCTTCTGCATGGCTTTGTGTTTCCCTCTCAGACCTTCACAGCTTGGTGTAACTCCCACTTGAGGAAAGCCGGGACACAGATTGAGAACATTGAAGAGGATTTCAGAAATGGCCTCAAACTCATGCTGCTGCTGGAGGTCATATCAGGTGGATCTCATCACACTCTCATGTTTTCTGTTCAGTAACAGAGGTGTATTGGATGATGGACATCTATTTTGTTACAAAACTGCGTAATAAAGTAACCAAAGACCAAATGAAACAAACTAAAAGGTGAATATTTCATTGACTGTTTTTGCTTGTTGTTCAGGCGAGAGGCTGCCCAAACCGGACAAAGGCAAGATGCGTTTCCATAAGATTGCCAACGTGAATAAAGCTCTGGACTTCATCTGCAGCAAGGGGGTCAAACTGGTGTCTATTGGTGCAGAGGGTGAGAGTCCTGCCTATATACACATCTCATGTCTCTTTATACTGCGTGTTATTCCCCCTTTTAGTTAATAAACCCTGGACACATACTGCAGTATTTGTATTCTTATGGCCTGTTTTTTAGCACCAGACTGTAATAAGTAGAAACAACCTTCAAACTTTTGAGTTTTATCTCAGTAAAAAACATGTATCTTAGTTCATTTCCACGAAATAAAGTGCAATAGGAAAAAGCCAACATGAGCTCCAGGAGCAATAGCATGGTGATGAAAGCCATCTGAAATCCACAAAGGCTCTTGTACTGCCTCTGCAAGGCCAGTAGAGATAACACTAGCACACAGCAGCAGAAGATTTCATGTCAAATTCATTTAAAAGTATTAAACTACTTTCTCTGCTGCTTTATTGACCTTAGGTACTGTGATGTGATTCAAAATGCTTCTGTAGTTACATGTAGTCACACATTTAATTCTGTAATCTGTCGACGTTTTACATTTTATATATATATATATATATTTATCATATCTTTTAATATACATGAAATAATAAAACCTTTTGCAGAGGGAGCTTGTGCTGAGGCATTAGTGGGGAAAAGGGTGATTGACCTTGTCAGTAATGTGGTGTCATATAATTGATATTGGAAGTGAGTGATTGAATAATGGATGATACTCGATGGAAGGACACAGCAGAGCTGAAGCTTAGTGCAGCTGTGGAGTGCAAGGGGAGAGACAGGTGATTCAGCTAATCATATAAATTCATAAATCTTCCAGGTAATCCCAGGATTTACCATAATGGTTATCTAAATGTTAAAATTGTATGTTTAGTGTCTCAGAGGTAGCAATAAAGGTCCAGTTGATGCAAAATTTCCACATTTAACCTCCTATGACGTCACGTCTCCTCTTGTCTGCATCACAATACTAAATTCTTTGTAACTGGAACCTGTTGAACACAAACATGGACACCCAGACGGACACTGGTGGTGTCAGAATAGAATTGTTGATGTGATACTGCCAACTGGATGTAGTAAACTCGGTAATCTCCTCTGATATGTGTGGCTGTCGGGGGACGACAATGCTGATCGGGAATCTAACTTTCTGGCACTTTTTGTGTTAAAGTGCGATGACTACAGATGTTCAACTACTCATGTGTCTGTAACAGAGGTGAAGCTGTTTGAATGCCCTTCCCTGAAGCTCTTTGTTTTTTCAGAAGGTTCATAAAATCAGTAGTTACACAACTGGCTGAAATGACACTAAACACTTTTT
Source organism: Leptatherina wallacei (assembly GCA_028567055.1). Classification (NCBI taxonomy): domain Eukaryota; kingdom Metazoa; phylum Chordata; class Actinopteri; order Atheriniformes; family Atherinidae; genus Leptatherina; species Leptatherina wallacei. The sequence continues at coordinate 14,225,239 of JAOXYM010000005.1, forward strand.
GTGATGTCATTTTTTGTAGGATGCCGTCATTTGCAAGGTCGGACACGGCAAACATTAACACGAGACAGCTGCTTTGTCCTTGCCAAATGAGCCTGTAGGCAGGTATTGAGCAAATATGTAATGTTGGGATGTTGGTGAGTAACAGGGGGGAAAAAACCCTGAACTACAAACGAGACATTTCAACAGTGTCTTGCATAGGAGGGAATAAATCAGATTTAAGATAATGCAGACTTTTACATGCACAAAAGCTTTCTTATATCCTGAAAAACATGATGTGCTCTCAAAAATGGAATAAAACGACGGGAAAAAAGCAGCAAACTGATCATACTGAAGTCAGAGGAGGGATATTATAACCCTCTCAAGTGGTGTAAAAGTTCCCAGCACTTAAAAATATCCCACACAATCAAAATTTTATGCTCAGATTTTTCTTTTAATCCCTTCAAATCTAAAATTTCACCGACTTAATGCTCAGCAGAGTAGAAAGTCTTCAGTAGGGATCCATGAAGACATGAAGAGAAATCTGCTTGTGCAGCATTCGCATCACTTCAAAAGCAGCAAGTCAATGTTTGTGTGACTTCCAATTTTCCTCACTCTGATCACAGTCAAGATTTCTTTTTAACTTTAGGGCACAAAATTCAAATAGTTTTATACGCAACACTTTCATATGACAAAATTGAACTTGTTTTATAACCTTCACAGAGCTTGTAGATAAGAGAAATCTGGGTCTTTTTTTCCTCTTCGCTATGACCATTAATGTGTTTTTGCCCTTGCAGAAATTGTTGATGGTAATGTGAAGATGACCCTTGGTATGATCTGGACCATCATCCTGCGTTTCGCCATCCAGGACATCTCTGTGGAAGGTGTGTGTTTGTATGCATTTATATGAAACTGATGCATTTCCTCTACATTACTTAGGGTGATTGATTTTTTTTTTGTAATGCATTTATCATTAAAATACAGAAATAATACATTTGTATGAACACAGGTGGAGCTTGTTACAGGCTGACCGTTTTATCCATTTCTATTCGTCATGCTCAGTTGAGCTGTCTGCTGACCTCATATTCATCAGTCACATGTCAGACTATAAATATTTTCATCTGACTCCTGGCAAGAAGCAACTTACCAGCATGTCAGATTATTCTGTTTTAAATGTAAAAACATGTCCTGTTGAGAACAAGTAGTCTCTCAGTGTTTTTATATGGGAATTTTTCCACAGTTACTATTGAAGCAGCCTGAGAATAATCACTGCATTTTATGACTTTAACTAACAGATGCCGTTTTAGATTAGTCTTCTTTGCGTTAGTTATTTTATACAATAAAAAAGTGGAATAATACTTTTTTTTCTTTTTACTTGATGTTGACATGAGATCCAGTTCAGTCAGTCTACATATGACTAATCTGTGTCGTGTCAAACAAGCTGCGCATCTATCCAGTTCATGAATTCAGCTGCAATACATCATCTTGAAGCAATCCCATCCACATGTCTTATTTCTTTAAGCTGCATTTTTGCCTCATGCTATTTCATTCAACCGTTATTTTACGAGTCTTTAACTCATTTTATTGCTCGTGCTTGTTCATATCTTCCGCAGTCATAAAACTTGACTTTCTTTGTCATCGATCTACTTTAACCTCTCGCAACGTCTCCTCTCTCCACCAGTGCAAGAAATGGTTTGTAGCTTTAAACCATTCCTCAGATGAGCTAAAAATGCATTACGTACAGTCAGAGATTTGATACCGTTTGCCTTTTTTTCTTTAGTTTCTCTCCACAATAATATTTGTGTGTATTCTTCCTCTTTCATCCAGTGCTTCCCTCCAAAGTTTACTTCCCCTCATCACTCTGTTATCTTAAATCTTTTCTTTGATATTGCAGTTGTCCTCGCTGTCATTCTGAGATTCCCCCTTTTCTGTGCGAATAATGTTTAAAAATAAATAAATAAATCAGGCGAAATGCTCACCATCCCCCCCTCAACTTTTCCAGAGACCTCTGCTAAGGAGGGTCTGCTGCTGTGGTGCCAGAGGAAGACCGCCCCCTACAGGAACGTCAATGTGCAGAACTTCCACATCAGGTTGGTCTGCAACGCCCGACTGTGGCATCAACAGAAAACTGCAATCACTGACATACATTTCTGCTCTGTGGGATATTTTAAATTTTTCTAGTTTATCCATTTTCCCGGTTTCTGAATGTAGCCCTTCCTGCACATGCTCACTCTTTCACAGTTTAGTCTCCTGCTTTTCTTTGCCCTCTTTTTTTCCTTTTATCTTATTACAGCTCTCCACTAAACACCACTACATCTTCCCTCTTTTCCCTCTTTTTGCCCACGCTTCTTTCCTTCTCTCTCACCGTGTCTTTTCTCTGCTTTTCCTCCCCTGTCTCCTTTCGTCACGGCTCAGTTGGAAGGATGGCCTGGCCCTGTGCGCCCTCATCCACAGACACAGACCTGACCTTATTGACTACTCCAAACTGAGAAAGGTGGCCTGTCCTATCTATTTCCCTCTTTACATACATAATACAAGACAATCAGGACGCATAATATTTTTGATCAGATCTCAGTGCTACATGCGGTTGGATTACAACTTCTTACCTGTTGCAAAATGTATTTTAGCTTGAAAGGGAGCTCAAATGGGAACAGCACAATTTGTATTTGTTGGTTCGCCGACTCTTGACAGTGTGAGGTTGAACGTCTGCTTCAAAATATGTTTGGACTCATCGGTGCTGCTGTGCAAATCCCATTTGTGGCATCCCAAGGTGAATTTGCGACGGCATCACAAACCAAACCTGGTCTGTGTTTGATACCGGCTGTTTCTGCCTTTAGGATGACCCCATTGGTAACCTGAACACTGCCTTTGAGGTGGCTGAGAAGTTCCTGGACATCCCCAAGATGCTTGATGCTGAGGGTGAGGCCTTAAAACACAATCATGACACAGCAAATCTGTGCAGTAACTTTTTTTTAATTTATTTTTCTTTCATCCTGACAACCACTGATAACCCAAACTGCGGCAGTGTAAAATACAAATGGCAGATGGTACAAGGTCAAGAGATCCTTCTTCACCCATCTGCTTTAAAAACAAAACATTTTAAATCCCTTTAAAAGCATTTTTTTGAATCACAGATGGTTCTTACATCAGAAGTACAACTACGCTGTAGATAATTATCATAAAATGACTTATAAGTACACAAGCAAATCATAATGTTCTTTATCCTGCAGTCCTTCACTGTAAGTAAATAAGTTTGTGTTATGAAGCATCTCATTTTAGGTCAAATGAATAATTATTCATACTTTATTAGATAATCCTTCATATCAAATCTGCTTTACAGATCATAATAAACTAGAACTTTGATATAAGATGACTTTGACATTCTAAGTTAACCCTTTTGAGCCCCGTGCCTATTTTTTGTGCCTTTGCTCGAAAGTTGTCCAAATATTTTATGTTATTTTATTATTTTTTTCTTCCTCAGATATTGTTAACACACCCAAACCCGATGAGAAGGCCATCATGACCTACGTGTCCTGCTTCTACCATGCCTTCGCTGGAGCCGAGCAGGTCAAACAAAGTTTGACATTTTTTACGTAACAACCAAGTTTTTGCTGTTGTAGGATTGAGCCAAAAGAATATAACTTCAGTCTAAAGCAACAGTGATCCTTCTGAACCAAAGGGAATTTTTTGTTGTTGTTTTTAAAACTTATTCCCCATCTCAGGCTGAGACAGCTGCCAACCGTATCTGCAAGGTGCTGGCCGTCAATCAGGAGAATGAGAAACTAATGGAGGAGTATGAGAAGCTGGCCAGTGAGGTGAGAAACCATGGCAACCAAATCCTCCACCTCTGTCCTGCACATTGTGGTTTTTGCACAGTACCGTAAAGTTCTGTTAAACTTGCTGAGACTCCAGCTGACCTTACATGACTCGGCTCTATAAACACTGCGTAGCTGCAAAGTCTTTGTATTTCTCCAACTTTTTTTTCCAATTATCGGTTATCCAACTTAATTTCCTTGAGTTATGGATTAACTGGACAATCCTTTTGAAACAACAGTGGGATTAAAAAGGATGAAGATGAGGTCAGCATTCAACTGAGAATACTGAAAACAATAATAACGTACTTTTAAAACTACAAAAGCACCTTTTGGATTAGCTTTGGTTTTTATTTTCTTCCAAATCCAATATCCAAAGTCAGTTACATCTAAGTTTTTATGATGGCCACTGACGCACATGTTAGCACTGTGATCAGAGGTATTCATCTTTACAAAAAGGCAAAGGGATTGTATTATTGTGCAACACATGGGAGGAAAACATGTTTATACACAGTATTAAAGTTCTAGAAACTGCAGAGGATAAACCAAACTTTTCTTCTGCAGCTGCTCGAGTGGATCCGCCGCACCATCCCCTGGCTGGAGAACCGTGTGGCAGAGCAGACCATGCGTGCAATGCAACAGAAACTGGAGGATTTCCGTGACTACCGCCGCATCCACAAGCCGCCACGTGTCCAGGAGAAATGCCAGCTGGAGATCAACTTTAACACCCTGCAGACCAAACTGAGACTCAGCAACAGGCCTGCCTTCATGCCCTCTGAGGGCAAGATGGTGTCGGTGAGCAGAACTGCTCTGTAGCAAGCTGTTCTTTCCATCTCCCGGTGCTAATACAGTCTTTACAAAAGCATGCAACAACAATTTCAAAAGTCTGAAACTACAAGTGAAAAGGATGAATAAGGACCTGGACTTCATGCTGAGGGGTTCATCAGCTGTCTGATTGAATCTTGAATACAAACGTAGAGCAGATATTTAACTTTTCAGCTAACGTGAAAATGACAGCTGCACTTCATTCTGCAACTGTGTTAGGCTTGTGCCACTAGACACGTCAGCCACTTACAAATCCACAAATGTTAAATATTACATACATTTAATCTCACAGTTTAACAAACTTAAAGTATCTTTTTTTTATATTCTGTCACGTCTCTACGGTAAAAGAAATATTAACACTTAGAAACGTACTCCTCGGCGCTTTGCTGCCTGTCATCAGAGCCGTGGCTCTGCCCGTCATCTTGTTCGAAATGAATTATGGGAGAAAAGAGGCTGCGAAGGATCCACCGCCTGCAGCCTTCGTTTCAGGCCAAACCAAGTACGGGTCTGGCGGGTGGATTCGGAGGCTCCTTCAGAGGCTTTTGAATTGGGCCAGTACTTGGCGCTGTGACGTATGCAGCCGACTAATCCGCACTTCGTAGTGTGCAGACCTTAAATTGGGACATAGCAATAGAGTAGTTTATCTGTAAGGAGCAGATTGCCTGGACACTGAAACACTGCTGGTGATTGTTGTGCTTTTATCACCGAACGAGTTGCAGGATTTTTCTAAATTGTGCAATTATCACTGACTGAATGGAAGCTTCTTTTTTTATGAAACAGTGGGATGTAATGTTCCCCGGCACACTGCCAGCACTTTCCTGCCAAAAAAGAAAAACCACTGTGTGGACACATGGCTTTAGAAATAGTTTCTTCACAACTAAATTGTTTCCGTTAACATACTGAAGAATGACTTAGTCACTGCGAGCGGAAACTGTCCTGCAACACAGGATCATTTCTCTGAAGCAAAGATTTTCAGTCTACTGACTGCACTCAGCCTCCAAATCCTTGATTTCCTCTAACAGGTGAACAAAACGAGTAAAATTATCATTTCAAACTTTAAGTGATTATAAAACCCTCTCCTGCTCATTCAGGATATTGCCAATGCCTGGAAGGGTTTGGAGCAGGTGGAGAAGGGCTATGAGGAGTGGCTGCTGACCGAGATTCGTCGTCTGGAGAGACTTGACCACCTGGCCGAGAAGTTCAAGCAGAAGTGTGCCATGCATGAGAGCTGGACAGGAGGTAGGGACCATAGATGAGAGGACTAGAAGGAGAATAGTGTAACAGTTTATTCCCAGATGTTTGTTTTTGGTTACTCAAAGATTATTAGACATCACGGGATATTAACCTTCTGTGTCTTGTTTCGTCCACATGTCATTTCAATGCCTAAATAATCGTCATACATGTGGAGGACCAGGAGAGTCATCGAAAAAGCAACACAGCGTTTTCATGATGATTCATTTATCGTGAAAAAAACATAGATTACTAATTAATTAATATAAAAACAAATCAAATTTCCAAAGTGTTTAGAATTACACATTTGAAATTGGAATTATTAAAGAGAAATTACATATTGTATTCATTAATTCATTATTCAGTCCTGTGATTTGAAAATACATTTTCAAATCCTTTTTTCTAAAAGCAGAATTAAATGACACAATTCATAAACTTGGTTAGAAATACCTTTCCATATCATACATTTCAAAAAGTTATTCCCTTTAACCATTTTCTTTTCCCCCTCGCATTTTCTAAATGGTTTACTGTCTTCATTTAGTCACATTTAGTACATTTGGTTCGTTGACAGGACAGATCCTGATAAAACAAACACACTGTAAGGAAACAGCTGCAGAATCGGTGAAACTTTGAAGCATCCACACAGCATCTAGAAGATGAGTTTTTTCTTCAAGTTTCATGTGTTTTCTGTCTTTTTACTTCACTAAATTGGCGAAGTAACAACACAAAGTTTTGTTTTCACTGCTCAAGGCCCAGAGGGGTCAAGGAAAGAGTAAACCATTTAGGAAACGCATTTGCAAAAGGGATTTGAAAATGCGAGGGGGAAAAAGAAAATGGAAATGCAAAAGGGAATAACTTTTTTAAATGTATATGGAAAGGTATTTCTAACCAAGTTTAGGAAATGTGTCATTTAATCCTGCTTTTAGAAAAAGGAGTGAAAATGTATTTTCAAATCACACGATTTAATAATGAATTAATGAATAAAATATGTAATTCCTCTTTAATAATCCCAATTTCAAATGTACAATCACAAAATACTTTGCAAAATTGATTTGTTTTTATATGAATGAATTGTTGAATTTGAAATTACATTTAGTAATTATTATGTTTTTTTTACAATTAATGAATCATCATGAAAATGCTGTATTGCTTTTTCGATGACTCTCCTGGTCCTCCATACACACAATGCCTGGAAATAATCCGCACACCCAGATCAGTAACTGTAAAGGAATGATGTGTGTTTCAGGTAAGGAGGAGCTTCTCTCCCAGAAGGACTACGAGTCAGCTTCTCTGATGGAGATCAGAGCCTTGATGAGGAAGCACGAGGCTTTTGAGAGCGACCTCGCCGCTCACCAGGACAGAGTGGAGCAGATCGCTGCCATCGCCCAGGAGCTGAAGTAAGATGCAGGATCGAGAGGGGCCCCTCTAAAAGTTATTCAAATGATTAATGCTGCACAGTGCCTGGAAAGCTGGAAGAAACTAGAAATGTTTTGATTTCCACCATTTGATGAAGGAAGTCAGAGAAAAAAAAATTCATTCAGGAAGAAGATTGTGCTTCATGATTGGAAGGAAGAACTATTCAGAAACTAGAAAGAAGACGGCAGGAGAAACAGTGAAGTGATACAGAAGTTGAAGATGAGGATGTGAATTAAGTGAAGAACAAAAGATGGAACAGATGGTTGCGAGGCATATTAATAAGAGTTATCAGAATGATGAAAGGTTGGTTCATGAAGAGCAGAAACCTCTGATCTCATGGTTTTGTTATTCTTCACATCCCTTCTGGGCCCCCCACCCCCCACCACCCCCATAGCTTTGAGATGATCTCTTTGAAGTTATATATTCAGATGCTGAGTGCTGTAAAGCTGAATATGTATGTGCGGCACTCATAATTTATCAGTACTTCAAAAGCACATAATGTCCTCAAAAGCAAAAGCTAAAAAAAAGAGAGAGAAATTCTCAGATGACCCCTCAGTTGCAGGAAGGAGTGAGATTCCAGTGCAGCATTGATTATTCTAACTATTTCCACAGGTCTAGAAGAATGATGTCATTTAAGCTAATAGTTTGTGTGTCCTGGAATATTTTCTGTTCAAATAAGTTTAAGTGGAGTTTTGTATACAAGTTTAACTGATGCTGTAAAGGAGCGTAATTAAGACCCGTTATATTTTTCCGGATCACAGTGACTTTAATTTACTGACTTTTACTCTTATTTATTTTTTTCCTCCTTCAGTGAGCTGGACTACCATGATGCTGCTTCAGTCAATGCCCACTGCCAGGGCATCTGTGACCAGTGGGACAACCTGGGCACCCTCACCCAGAAGAGGAGGGACTCACTGGAGGTGAACAGACAACACATGAGCTGATTCATTGTTGTTATTAAATGATCCATTTTCTACTAATATAATGACGTTTAGCATCAAACTGATTAATGTTAATGTGTGTGACTGCAGCGTGTGGAGAAGCTGTGGGAGACCATCGACCAGCTGTACCTGGAGTTCGCTAAAAGGGCAGCACCTTTCAACAACTGGATGGACGGAGCCATGGAGGACCTGCAGGACATGTTCATTGTCCACAGCATTGAAGAGATCCAGGTACGGTTTAGCTTGTACGCTCTTACAGGATTAGACTTAAAGCAATCTTGGTTGTACATGTAGAATTTATCCAAACTGTATTTAGAAAAGCGGGTTCAGAGAAGACCATGACCAGTCTTTTTCTTTCTTTTTTTCCAAGTCTGCCAACTAATTTTTTCTGTTGCCATGGAGATGACGATCTTAGTCGTTTTTGTTTTTAGTCTGTACAGCTGCACAGAAGTGCTCTGTAATCCAAAGAAACCATACAAAAACACTCCTTTGGATCCATTTAAGCTCAGGTAAATCCAGGCTTAGATCCCTGTTTTGGACCAATGTGTTCATCCATCTTTTGTTCCATACAGAGTCTGATCACGGCTCATGACCAGTTCAAAGCCACTCTGCCCGAGGCCGACAAGGAGCGCATGGCCACCATGGGCATCCAGAACGAGATCCTGAAGATCGCCCAGACTTATGGCATCAAGCTGTCCGGAATCAACCCGTACACCAACCTGAGCCCGCAGGACATCAGCACTAAGTGGGAGACTGTGAGTCCAATCAAATTCTCCCCAGCAAAGAAAGGCAACATGTGAATAATTGTGGTGGATTATAGATTCCAGCACAGAGCAGGATCCCCTTTTGAAATCTGGTTTTATTTCTGGTTTGTCTGAGTTGACATTATGAAAACAGGAAATGTAAACCAACACTGAATCTCTGTGTGCTGCATTTGGTCATTTGGCTAAAAATAAGTATGCTGTACATGACGAGCACCGGGCCAGAAATAGTGGCGTACATGTAGGTTAGAGCTACAGTGGGCACTCACTGTAAAATCTCTGGGGAAATAAGAATAACAGCACACAACAATCTGTCATCCAACCATCTGTGATGAATTATAAAAAAACTTTCATCTACAGGAATCCTGAGATCAAATAGACGCACTGGAAGACGATATCTTTGCAAACTAGGCTCAATTTAAATAACCTGTACAACTAAATTCATTAATAAGAACATTGTGTTTAAGTTTTATGTTAATGTTCAAGTTTCTGTGACGAGTTTGATGCTTAATGCAGAGGAATGTTCAAATGTCCACTTCTTGAATAAAACTTCTCAACTTTTAGTAAACTATGAAAACTCTACCTGCATGTGAATTTCATCTGCAGGTGAAGCACCTTGTGCCCCTCAGAGACCAAATGCTCCAGGAGGAGGTGGCCAGACAGCAGGCTAATGAGAGACTGAGGCGCCAGTTTGCTGCCCAGGCCAACATCATTGGACCCTGGATTCAGACAAAGATGGAGGTACAGTGACACCACACCAATCTGTCAGAGACCATCCACAGCTTTGCCTTTAGCAGGACAGACTGATCAAACAAACAAACCAAAACTCTCTGTAGGCAGCAGAATTTCTAGCTGGGACATGGTAGATTTTATAATATCTGAATTATAACTGAACAGATACAATGAAAGAATTAAAAAAAGGCAACCACATATTCATACAAAGAAATAGTAAACTGTTCAGTCTTAAAAGTTTAATTCACACGTCCACTTATGAACAGGACACATAAATAAATTTACAGTGAATACACCAGAGGATCAACTCTGCACATGAAGCTAAGCCAGTTTCTTTATGCTGTGTAAATTATTCACAGAGTGTGCAAAGTTGACATTGTCCTGATCTTCCCCGTCTCTACAGGAGATCAGCCATGTGTCCGTGGATATTGCCGGCTCCCTGGAGGAACAGATGAACAGCCTGAAGCAGTACGAACAGAACATCATCAACTACAAATCCAACATCGACAAGCTGGAGGGAGACCACCAGCTCAGCCAGGAGTCCCTCATCTTCGACAACAAGCACACCAACTACACCATGGAGGTGCAGTGACCTGAACCGCTGCCATGACCTTTCACCTCTTGTGTCGTTTTCCCCAGTTTGATTCCCTTTCATTTTTTTCCATTACTGCAGCACGTCCGTGTGGGCTGGGAGCAGCTGCTGACCACCATCGCCAGAACCATCAACGAGGTTGAGAACCAGATCCTGACCCGCGATGCAAAGGGCATCAGCCAGGAGCAGCTCAACGAGTTCAGGGCCTCCTTCAACCACTTCGACAGGGTGAGGCTCTGAGACACCGAAGAGTTTCCTGCTGCGTTAACTCAACCGGAACTAAACAGAGACTCTATTTTTCTTTGCAGAAGAGAAACGGCATGATGGACCCAGACGACTTCCGTGCATGTCTCATCTCCATGGGTTACGATCTGGTCAGTCCAGCGTGCACATTTTAAGGACATGACATTCTACTCTGAAGTATTAACTTGTTTAAATCTATATGTGGAGTTAATCGTATAAATAAGTGCGACGTTTCTCGACTAACATGACAGAACATATAATTCCACTAAGTATGAACTAACATTAATGACGTTCGTTGGCAGGGTGAGGTAGAGTTTGCCCGCATCATGACTCTGGTGGACCCCAACAACACCGGCGTGGTGACCTTCCAGGCCTTCATCGACTTCATGACCCGTGAGACTGCTGAGACTGACACCGCAGAACAAGTCATGGCCTCCTTCAAGATTCTGGCTTCAGACAAGGTGAGCAGACAGATCCTGTTAGCTGAGCCCCCAACAACCACCACTGACATCGCTCTGAATAAGACAGGCCAGGTTAGGTCGTATGCTGAAGTTACAAGATCTGATAGACTTATATTTGCCACATGACGTGAAATCCACCGAGTCTTCCTGACAGGATGTAAACAAGAGTGTGATGATTGGAAGTTTTAAGTTGACACAAAGCCTTGTCATTATGAAACCTGGAGTTTGACATTCAGTTATTGCCACTTTAGTCTTTTTAGAGCAGGAAGTGACTATATTTGGACAAGAAGGCGGAGCTATTGAAGACCGTGATGAGGCTTCACATCAGACAGCAGTCAGTTTTTCTTTTATAGGCCGTCCACATTTTAAACTGGGTGAATAACAATTTAGTGAATGTGTAGCCAGGTGTGAAATGAATACACAGGAACCAGGAATACCAAAAAAGGAAGCCACAAAGATACTGAGTATCTTAAAGACCAGAAGCTAATGAAGGACACAAACTTGTTCAGATGTTTAAAAACCATTATTCCGAGGAACATGTTCACTGAAGCAACACCTGCTATTCTTTCTTTAGATAAAGTGGGACATACTGTACTCTGTTTTTACTTGGATTTCATTTGTATCGACACACTTTGTCCAGTAACCTGGAGACTTGGGTAAATGAGTTAGAGGAGGGCCTATGTGGACATATCGGCTTTGGACAGATGGTGCATTAGTGTTGTGGGTCACAGGTTGCATATGCCTTCATAAATCACACCTCGCCTCTGCTCTGTCCTGCAGAGCTACATCACAGTGGACGAGCTACGCAGGGAGCTGCCACCCGAGCAGGCAGAGTACTGCATCAGCCGCATGACCAGGTACATCGGAGGTGAAGCCCCCCAAGGCGCCCTGGACTACATCTCCTTCTCCAGCGCCCTCTACGGAGAGAGCGACTTATAAACCTAGCCGCTTCTCCTCACCTCCTCCTCCCCAGCTTCTATTTCTCCTGTTTGGAGAGAGCAATGTTAAACCCTTCCACTGTCCTTCTATATGCCTTGTTCTTATCATTTTTTCCTCTCTCAATTCTGAACTTTCTTTTCCCTTCTCCCCACTCCTCCCGTCCCTTTGATCATGCCCAGGAACACTGCTTAGAGAGGAAAAGTGCAGAAGACTTTGCTCAAATCTTACAAAACCATGTTGGGACTGGCCTTTAAGCAAAGTTTGCCAGGTATTGCACTGATTTTATGCAAGCAGCATACATAGACCATACCTGCCTGAAGGAGACATTAAGAGAGTTGTTTTTGAGCAAAGCCCCCTGCTCTTCTCCTCTCTTATTATTTTTTGTAGAAGGGTAATTAAAGAAGAAAACATGATAAAAAGTAAAGCTGGTCGGTCAGTTGGCTTGGTTGGTTGTGTATTTGTGCAGATGCATGCTATGTTGAAGTTTAGAAATGCTGCCTTTGAGTCATTGACTCCTCCTTAATCACACTGAAACACAAACGGCGTCCGTAGGAGCCTGTTAACAGTCAGCAGAGAAGTAAAGCAAGTAAGGTGCTATTATGTTACAAAGGAAACTTCTCGCTGTAACTAAAACAACTGCCACAGCACTGTGAACCCTGGAAAATTAGCAAAGATAGACCTGAACCTGGAGATCTTAAAACCTTAAACTCATGAACAAAACGAGGAAGAATGAGTGCGCCTACACTTAATATTCAGAGCTTAAGATGCAGACAGAGAGCAAAGCAGTGTGGGTAAATAAAGACGGGCATGGCTTGATGATGGCTCAGGAAGGAACGCGGAAAGACTAAAACTGTTAAAGAGCGATCCACACACCTTTCTCCTCTCTGTCCAAACTCCTTTTAACTCAAATTATTAAAGAGGAGGAGGGACGCAGGCAGGTGGAGAGAGATGTCGAGCAGTTTGAGACAGGACGTCAGGAAAGTTGTGGACTAAAGAATTGATGCTGCATGTGGGGCCATAGTAGGCCTGTGTCAGTGAGGAAGCACACGGGGTTCTGGTCTCTTTTTAAAAACGACAGGTCAGTCATGATGATCGGTACGAGTCGACTCTCCTGAGCATGTTGGATGCTATTTTGATTTCAGCTGTGCTTCATTCTCCTCCTCCCCTCAGCCTCTTCATCATCACTGATGCTACGAAAACTTACATTCAAAAACGGTTACATTTCAAAAACCTCAAGATGGAATAAAAAAGGAAATTATATTATTAAACAACAGTTGTTTGTGTTGTTTTTTTCTGATCCTTGAGTAGATGAACATGTGACTTTTCTTGCCTGCTGTCCACAACAATCCTTGTTCGACAATACAAGCCGCCGACAGGTTTTTTTTAGCTTAGAAGAAGTTTTTCTCTGTGCTGCACAGACTGAAGAGTCCAACCTTTCACCTGTGCTGTGATCACAAGTCTGGTTCATCGTTAGGGTCCACACAGAGATGGGACGGCAAGCTTAGCCCTCTCTCCTGGACATAGCGCATCCAGAACTCTTGGTCTCCTTGATGCGTCAGATACCTGCAGCCCATCTTCAGCTCAAACTCTCTGAGGTCACACCACAGGTGGAAATTCTGCAGGTGCAAAAAAAAAGAATGTGCAAGTGTGCATCAAGTAGGAAGGCATGCGTTAAAGAAACCACATAACTGATGACAAATGTGGTCCCACTCCTAATATAGACACAACTGGGGATTCACGTAGCTGATACATAAAAGTTTTGATTTATAAAAAAATGTAAATGTATACAAAAGTATTACATTGATATCTTCAACAACTGAACAGAAATGGGTGCAAACAAGAGCTCAAATTAAAAATGAGCCATAGAGCATGTTTACATTTATCTATGTTTATGTCTAACTTATATGAGCACTGGGTTGAGGGTTGTTCGTGTGGTTGTACAGCACAGACAAAAAAGTGTGAAGTAAGCAGAAAAGCACAATCCGTCTCAGGATCCATCAAACCTGATTTTTATTTAAATTGGAGATTTAAACAAAAAGAACTGGCAGCACAAATACAACAGATCTGTTGAATAACACTGTAAATATGTAGTAAATTAAATAAACACGAGCTCAATGGACTGTATATTGCACCATTACTTACATGCTGGTAGCTCTGAGTATTAAAAGCCTCAAAAGAAGGCAAATTAAAACTGTCCATCCTTTTGCTGTCAATCACCACCAAAGGATGGAGAAAAGGATCACTCTAGGAAAATGAGGCCAATTCTAGACTTTTAACTAGTAGATAATTCATGCATCAGAAGCCAGCTCATACTAAGTTGGCTATCAGTGGCATCACAGAGGAAAGCTTTGCCAGCAGCCAGTCGGTGTGTGAAGTGTCTAACCTGCAGCCAGGAGTGTCCCAGCGCTTTGCCCGCTGTGAACCTGCGTCTCACAGACACTTGCAGCAGGTTGTTGATGAGGCTCACGGCTGGAGAGGAAGTCAGAGGAAACAGGAATCACTACAGGAGAATTTATTCTGACAGATGGTAAAAGCTGTCCTTAAAGGCAGCATCAGGGGAAGTTTAAAGAAAAAAAGAAAAGAACTCTCACCTTCCAGTGAGATGGAGGCCCATGGCTGGCGAGGGTACATGAAGGTGGCGTTGGTGATCTGCTGCTGGATGTCCTCGTCCTCATTGAAGGGGAACGTGCCGCTCAGGCTGACGTACATGATGACACCCACGGACCACATGTCCAGAGAGCGGTTGTAGCCGCTGCTGCTGATCACTTCGGGCGCCAGGTAGGCCGGGGTGCCCACAACTGAACGACGGAAGGACTTCTCGCCAATGATGCGGGAGAAGCCGAAGTCACACAGCTTCACCTGGGACACGGAGTGGATTAACTAAACTGTGGTGAGAGCTTACATCTGCTCCAAATATAAAGAACATAGAAGCCCACCTGAGGGAAGGGGTCTGCAGAGGCCAGCAGGACGTTCTCGGGTTTCAAGTCACAGTGGGCGATGTGTTTAAAGTGCAGGTAACGCAAAGCCTCAAGGATCTGCATCACAAACCAGCAGCACTTGTTACGTTGCGTCATTTCAGCGAGCTGGTTTCAGGCAGGAAATGACTGAAGTAAACTCTGTTCTGAAAGGACGTCACACCTGAATAACCAGGAAACGAGAGATGCGTTCAGGGAGCCGGCCCTTCTCACTGGACATAATCATCTCCAGCATGTCTCCATGGAGCTTCTCCGTGACAACAAAAATGTGCTCCAAGGTTTCGAACATCCCCTCCAGCAGAACCACACCGGGATGAGAGAGATTCTGAACACACACACACCACCGAGTGTTAGATGGTGACAGGAAGTAAACTGACTTATTAAAGGTGCACCGAGACACGTCAACACCTTCAAGATGGTCGCTTCATTCTTCAGCTGCGTCTCTTGTTTGGTGGGGAAGCGAGTCTTATCGATGACTTTGATGGCAACTGGTCGACCGGACTTCCTGTGAGTACCTGAGAAGTGAGAGATTACATAAGAGAGCTGGAGTTCAGGACAAAAGACAGCAGCTGGAAGTCAGCTTACCTTTGTATACAACTCCAAACTGTCCTGAACCCAGAACCTCGTCTGTGAAGATCTGATACACCGAGCTGATGTCCTGAAACACATGAACACGCTGCTGCACACTGAGCTGGGACTGGAAATCTTTCTTTAGAGGTGGTTAAAATTAAAATTCAAAACATACCACATTGTATCCATCTTGGTATTTATCTGTAATCGGGCGAATGAAAATTTAGTAACTTTTAAAAGCTGTTTATTCTTTTACTCAGATGTAACATTCTTGTCGGTTCACCTTGGGACTCCTCACTTGCTCCCCTGCTGCTCTGCAGGGGCATCAGAGCCTGACAGATGGCGCTCTCCCAAACGGCTCCCTCTGCTCCAGCCTGCACGCAGAACACCAGCGAGGCCGTCACCAGCTCGAAGGAGTGGGCACCGTCCACTGGCAACGAGGGCACGGAGAGCTGGGTGGGCCCTCGGACCTGCAGCACCTCGGACAGGGGGATCTCCTGCCATAGAGGAGGAAGAAAAATAATGAAGTTTTTCTTTTAAACTTTTCTTTTTAGTGTTCAAATTAGAAGTGAAATCCAGGTTTTATACTACTTGATGGACAAAAAGTCATAATATCACACAGACGTTATACCTTGTAGAACTTGGTGCTGCTCTCATTCTGGTACAGAGTGATGCTCTTCCAGTCCAGGATCCAGTAATGCCGTTTCCTCTGAGGGAAAGAAGCGTCTCAGAAAGATAAATATCAGATGACTCCAAATGACCAAACATGAAAGTTTCTGACTTTTTAATTTGGCTGTATGTTTCAACACCTTCTGGTTTGGAGGGAGGCTAGCTGATGGCCTCAGTGTAAAGCTAAGGTGCAACCAGAGTGGGTTTCTCACCAGTGTGTCTGTGTTGGTGTGATGCAGCAGCCATCCCTCTCTCAGCACTCGGCCAATTCTCCTCTTAGTGTGATGCACCGACTGGACAAGCCTCATCAGAGGGATGTTGCTACTGAAGCATGGACTAATGGAGGACAGAATAAACAAATACATAAAAAAAATTTTTTTAAACTTTAGGATAGCAAAAGATAAAAGTCTGACTATTAGAGCTGCTGCCTCTAGAGGGCAATGTGGACCAAGGAAGCATATCAATGATTTCAGTGATGGATGACAGGAAAGGTGAATGTGTGTGTGTGTGGGTGACATCTCATAACATCATCAGACCACAAACATCAGAACTTTTTAAACGTCTGACCTCATTGGCTCTTGCAGTTCCTCCACCTCACTGGTTTCAGCCGGTGAGTCACCCTCAGCGGACATCTCATCATCGGAGATGTCTAGCGTGAGGGTGGTTAGCTCTGATTCATTGTCGTCGGGCTCTGGTGGGCAGCCGTCACCAGCTGCTGAGGATTCTGGGAAAGTGAAACATCATCATATTTACTTTTAATTCAAACTTCTTCAAATTCTTCAGATTCAAGAAACTGGGAAATGAAAATGTTATGTTGTTTCTTTTAAATAAATGAACCTGTTTAAGCACCCCAGAGCTAAAAAGCTATGTGATAAAATCATTAAAAAATCTCCTCAAGCTCACGATCATCAAACACGTGACATTTCTGGGAACTGAAATGAGGCCTGAATCTACACTCCTTCTCAGGAGGGTGAATCAGCGCTGCTTCATCACCACGTTATGAGACCATCAGAGCTGGAGGGGGTTTCAAAGAAAGCACAGAATACAAAAAGAGAAGCGGGGCTGCTGCTCACCGTCCCCGTTCATGTGTCTCCTCTCGCCCGGACAGTCTCTGGGGACCAACGGCTCGCAGCGCCGGTGGCAGTTAAACCTGCAGTCTGAGGAAACGGCATGCAAGAGGTCAGCACGCTGACAGGAAAAGAGGTGTGCTGCTGTAATGTGTGGAAAGGCTCAAAGCTACGAGGATGATGTGACACAAAGTGGAGAATATTCTTGTGGTAGCATCAAGCCTCATTAATGTCAGCTTGCATAATTAGAATTCATCTTTTACACTTCTGCATCCTGAGCAAACACATGTGGATGAGTGTTTGCACATCTGCCTCGCTGAGCTCACTGGGAGCTTAAACACAAACATGACTAATCAAACTAAAACGTGGAAGAAGCCAGGAACCTGGTTTAAAATAGAAATTAAAAAAACATTTATCCTTTAAGTAGCTGCAGGTTGCTAATGACAAAACCCTTAAAGTCCAGTTCCTTTTAGACCTGTGATGAACTCCAGTGGGTCTTTACTGTATGCAGCAGCTCCACTGTTTGTATTTCTGTTGATTTTTTTCTAACTTATCTACATTAAGCAGACAGATCCCCCCCCTCCTCTCACCTGAGCACTGCATCCCCTGTCTGAAGAGCCCTTTGAGCAGCCGGTGGCAGTACTGGCATACGGTGGGTTTGGTGTAGCTGTGGATGTGGAAGGTGTGAGGGACCTGAGCTCGGCTCCTCACCCCGTGCCCGACTCCCAGCCAGACTGGAGGCTCAGCCCAGGATGGAGGCCTAGATGACGGCTTGCATGTGCTGATCTGGTGAGGACAGGTAGCGGGAGTCATCAGTTGTGTGTGTGTGTGTGTGTGTGAGTCTGGTTTAGACGACTTTGCGTGGATTTATTTTGCTAACCTCTTCCAGACTGCCTCCAGCCTGATTGGACAGCGAGTGTGAGCGTGGTCGTCGCGGTGGAAACAAGGACAGACTGGTGCTGACTTGACGGCGTGCCCGACTGCAGTCGCTGGGCAGCTGGAGAGCGCAGCGTTTATGGAAGTCTAAGCCACAACCTGGGAGAAAAATACAAAAAGAAACCACTTCAGATTTCATGAACAGACTTTTATAAGCACTCTGACGTCACTCTGATGTTGGATTATGACTCTACTGAGTTCTAATGTGGTACAAGGGAGGCTTTACCATCACATTTCAAACCCTGTCGTACGAGGCCCCACAGCATCTCTCCACAGTGGTGACAGAAGGTGGGAGTCCGATACGAATGGACCACCAGGGAGTGTGGACGGATCCTCATCTCAGTCACAGAAGCTGATCCTGAGTCGTCAAAATGAACAAAACAGATTACACCAACACATAACCAGACCAGTTCAGGTAAGCTTCAAACTGATAGAGTATATTGAACCTCTAGGAGCAGCTCAGTAGAGTTTAGGTACAGTTTATTGACACATCTGGGTTATCAGGGGTTCACTCAACTAAAGCAGCTGCAGTAACTCTGGAATTAAATATGAATCATTCAATGGAGAAAAAAAAAAAAAGTGAGAACACTCTTGTTTCCTTGATGTGGCCATCGATCCATGTTACCTACAAGCAGAGCTTGAACAGAATTCGCCCCGATTCAATGTGCATATCTGTGTATTTCCATCCTTGTGATCTTTATGGATTTCTTTTCTTTCCTGTGCAGCAGCAGACCACTGAGCCGGAGGCTTAAGCACTGAGGCGCCGCTGTGCTTTACTTTGACAATGAGCAGCTTTGGTCATGGTCCCACGTGTGCGGACAGAGATGAGAACTCCTCAGTAAACATGGAGGAGTCTGCACCTCACAGATAAGCTGACAGCTTGTAGAAATCTGAGCATGTCATTGGAACAAGTTACGTGTAGTACCAGCAACACATACTCGTGCATTCAAACATGCTGCAGGAAATGTGCTTTGCTGCCGAAGGATTTAGAGTGAAATCCTTCTAAAGTATGAAGAGACCAAACAGAAACAGCCAAAAAAAACCATCCGTCCTCTCATCTCTCTGTCTTGCTGACCTGGGATGATGACCTCGATCAGATCTCCGTCTTGCAGCTCATCGTAGTCGGTCAGGAGCTGCAGCAGCTGCTCAGAGGCCGGCTGATGTCTGAAGAGCAGGATCTTCTCCCCGACACCCACCACGGTGCAGTCTGGAGCCTGAAAACACAAGATTACAAGGAGGAAACTGAATTTACAAACCCCTTGAAGCACGGCAGGAATATATTTAGCTTTGGTTTTGCCCTGATCAAGAATCAAAGTTGCAAAAGTTTATTGTTATTTACTTCAAGAACTGTTAACACAACAAAATGCATGCAACCCTTCTTCATAAATAGTTGGGATTTAATTGTAAATAATAACAAAAGGTTAACTAAATATAAAGATCGTCCCAGAGAGACTCTGAAACGGCACGAGGTGGTGGCGTCATCAGAGCCACATGAAGTCATTAATCAGGTTAGGATTCATCCTCACTCTGTGATTTAGTGGCTTTGTCTCTAGTGTGTAGATTTTAACAACATGATTATCAGTTACTGTCTCTGCTTTATCACCTTTTGATCACTTTTAGCTCACTGATGAATATTTGCAGATAGAAACAGGAAACTGAGGAAAACTAATATCCATCTGTTTTTCCTTGTTCTAGGGAGCCTCTGTAGGACCTGGCCTGGGACAACAGATGAAAACCAACCCCTGGGGTAAATCTGGCATATTTATGGAAGTGTTCTTTTTTTTATTCTCCTTTTTTTTCTTTTCTACTTGTCTTGTCCAGCATTGTAGCAAGAAGAATGATGGTCTGGCTGCTGTGTTGTGCCGAGCAAATTTACTTTGCCTCTTGATAACCTGAATTCTTTTTTGTTTTTGTTTCTTTTTGTTTATTTATTACTAAATTTACACAATATTGCTGGACCCGACCAAAGGGGACAGAAAGAGGATAAAAAGAGAACAGAAAAGAAGAAGAAAATACAAAGCCCAATTCCAATGAAGTTGGGACCAGTTTGAACATTAAATATCTTGTCTTTGTAGTGTATTCAATTGAATATAGGTTGAAAAGGATTTGCAGATCATTGTATTCTGTTTTTATTTACGTTTAACACAACGACCCAACTTCATTGGGCTTTGTAGAAAAATAATAATAATAATAATAATAGAATGAAATAAATGAAGAAAGAAATTTGTGACAAATTATCAAGTACAATAAAAAAAACTAAAATGTAACATTTCTATAAAAGACATCTCCAACCAACATGCAAAACAGGGGTAGTGGAAGACCTCCAGAGAGAAAGTCTCCTTAAACCACCACATGAACATGAGAAAGTCATGATTGCAGAAAGTTCTTAAAAAATGTGGATGTTTCAAGTAAATAAAAAAATAAAAAACGCACATTAGATATAAAATGACACCAAATCAACAACTCAAGACAAAACGCTCATGCTGTCAGGACGTAAAATAAACAAGTAGTGTGTGCTCACAATCATACACACACAGTGCTGCCCTGCTGCCAAGAAACATAAAAGCATGTCTAAATTTGAAAGAAGTGTTGGTATGAGCGACAGCCTGTGTGTGTGTGTGTGTGTGTGTGTGTGTGTGTGTGTGTGTGTGTGTGTGTGTGTGTGTGTGTGTGTGTGTGTGTTTGACAGAAAAGAGCGGCTGTGGTTGGAAACTTTTCTGCAGCTCTTGTCGACCACAGAGCCCCCAAAGCGACATGAAGACCGGGCCTGAAACAGGCCGACACCTGCAGCTCACAACCTGAGCTAGAGTTTAAACAAAGTGGTGGTCGCAGACTTTTTTTATTCTCAACAATAATCTGACCTGTTTTGTACATAAAGTATGTCAAACTTGTAGGGCAGAAGTTTTACTTGATCCACATGTGACCAAAAATCTCACACAACCATACTCAAAACTAAACTGAATGAAAGAAACTAAAACCTTTTGAGGAGTTCAAGCTGAAGCTGAACTAATATTTAACTTTAAATATCAGTCAGCAGGTTGGTCAACTAGATACAAAAAAACAACTAACTGGTCCCTCAACTCAGCATCAGTTACTAAAATTGGTCCAAAACCACACTTTGTCATGCAGTAACTCACACAATCATCCTTCCTGCGCAAGCTGACCTATCAGTCGACTTCCTGACAATTGTGAGGCTTGAAACGCCAACTCAGTATTTTCCAAGTGGGACTGTGTCAGGGGTTAGAGTCTGTTTTCATCATAGAGGTGACAAGCGAGTCCTAAATGCTTGCACCGACTTTTGAATTCAACAAAAATGTTTTCATCAATCAGAGTACCATGCTTAACTGTATATTCTGAATGGGCGTAATGCTCCTTTAAAGGTGTTCAGCTACAGTCCCTTCCTCTGCAGAAGTATAACACATCCCATAATGTTGCACTTCAGATGTATCAAAGCCAGAAATGAGGCCACCTGTGTGAGGTTTTGGTTACCTTGCGCTCTATGACCTCAGCAGCCAGCCTCCGGGCATAGCGGTAGCTCAGGTTGCCAGCAGGGATTTGAACCACCTCCCTGAACAGGCCCAGCTGGAACTGGACCACAGCTGGTGATGTGGGACTGGACGGGGTAGCTGCTGGGAAACGTAGATAAGTGGGTCAGATTCATTACAGAAGCAAAATAAAGATTATAAGATGTTTTGCTTGAAAGCTTAAAAAACAAATAAAAAACAAAAAGAAGGAGAAAAAGCTCCGGAGGTTCAGTGTGGATCTAAAAAAAAACAACTAAACATGAGTAATGAAGTATCAGGTCTAAATTTGGTTTCATGGTAATATTTAAAATAGCAAGCAACATTTTTAAGTATCCTTCCTCTTTAAGACCTTTGCCTCTGGTAAAACCTTTTTGTTGATCTTACTGATAATCAGAGTAAACGGAGCTATTTCTTTGACCCAAACTCAAAACAAACCAACATCCCCACAGAAAGTGACATAACCTTACTTTCTAACGCTGCTTCATTCATTCTCCGAGCTTTGACCTCATCCGTGGATTGATTCAATGACGATGCCGCAGTCGGATCAGTCCATCCTCGCGCTGCCGGCTCTAAAATGAAGTCTGGTTGCTCTGGTTTCCTTTCTGTGCGGCAGGAAGTAGCAGAGAGACTCACCTCTGCATCAGTGCAGCGTACGGTTAACACCCCCGGCCATAGCTGTGAATCATCACACACACACACACACACACACACAAACACACTAATACACACATTCTTTGTAATGGTTTCAGCTGTATTGTTGACGTTGCCACCAGCAGGGTTTTGGATGAAAATGTACGAGACACAGAATCAGTTTGAAAAGTGAAATTTGTCTTTATTGAACTTTGGATAAAATACACATTAGGTTGGCCCCATCATCATCATCATCATCATCATCATTTCCATCAAATTGTATGTTAGTGTAGGATTTCCCACACATATACGAGACCCTCAAACTTAACATCTCCCCTCCTCAGCTGTAGGAAGGTACACAGATCTCCATAAATATGTGGACAAAAAGCACAAAATCTGACTGATTCTTGAAGCTTTGGATTAAACTTCGCAGCGACGGCGATTCCACGATAAATATTTACAACCGCAGCAGTTTTTATTTTGTCCTCACAACAGCAAAATATTGTGTTAATGTTCATATATTTATGGAGTTTGGCTACTCCAGAAATTCCAGAGATCTACACAAGACGCTGTTTGAACACAAGATTAATACAGTAAAGGACCGACAGTGTGTATACTGGAAAGGTTTTCGGCTACAAACTGGTGTTTCACCAACTTATTTTTACACAGCTACGTGATGTTGACACTGTGGACACATATAAAGATCATACACGGGTGAGTCTGTACATTATTTGCTGCGAACACTTAAAGCACTTGTCTTTACTCAACACTTTCTTAACTCCTCATTTCCCTCGCTAGAATTCAAAACCAGCACCAGCGCGCACATTCACAAGCCGATAGGACAATTAGCACTTTACAGACTGCAGATTTAAAGAACGGTGACATCGGTTTGTTGTCGTTTCGCACACCTCTGTCGCCTTCCTTGCATCATCAGAGCATCATGTTGACCATCCTCTAGGTGAGGATATGTCAACTTCAGCCTAATTTGAATTGCGTATTAAAATGACGTGTACATTCGGTGGATGCGGCAGCACAACACGACAAATCCAGTGTAAATGCCACCAGACTGCACGGCCTACATTAAAAGTAACATTCAGATCATCTGCTCCTTCCACGTGGAAGCTCGGAGTCTAAACGAGAATTGGCAAAGCAAAAATTCAGAAGACGGATCGCCATCGGTCGGATTTCTGAGGGTTCGATTGGTGGCCGATGAGATCCACCATCGTCAGCGATAAAAACATGACATGGGATTGTTTGGAGCAAAGTGACACACATGTTCAGCAACGGTAAACAAGGGGAAAAGTAAACAAAACAAAACTAAGTAGTAAACGAACTGAGGCCGATGCACTGCATCAGCTTTAACCTACTTTAATAATTGGTTACTCAGTTTCATACGAGGGCTAATAATCATAAACAAACTGGTTTTCTGAATCTCTTCAATAGAATTTTCTCTCGGCACTGTTCAGGATTTTACATTTTGGCATTGTGAGTTGTTTCTTTCTTATTAAATATCTGAACCTTTTTGTGATCTCAGAGGTGAAGCAACCATCTCCTTTCTGCTCAGCTGCCACACTGAAACACTCCAAGTGCATCATCACAGTTTAGACTGAAACCTCAATGGCTGCCTGCAGATTTCAGTCAGAGGTAACTATTTTATCAGCTTTTTTTTTTTTTTATATTCTCTCTTTCATAGGATAAACTAAGTGCCCATCTGTTCTGGCTTTTAATATTACTCTCACTCCTTCTCTTCCTTTATTTCATTTCCAGTCTCCTCCCTTTAGATAAGTAGTGTTTTTTTCTCCAGTTAGGACCCTCCTTAACCAAATGAAATGTAAACAACAACAAAAAAAATCAAAGTGCACTATATACAGAGAATGAAATGTCAAATAATTTAAAACCGTATATACATAAAAAAACAAGGCATAAAGTGAGGTTGTCATGGTTAGTGCTAAGTTTCTGCTTTCTCTTTAGATATCTAACTGATTGTACCTTTAAAAAAAAAGAAAAACAAACATCTGCGATATGCATTCAGTGGATGGTTAGCATCAGAAAGTACTTCATGCTACGTGTGATTATACAATATGCAACTTGTCTGAATTGAAAACGTCGCACTTTAAGCCTACCTAAGGTTGAGTGTCTGCACATGAGCGTGGAGGTGGAAGAAACTCACGTCGTCACGATGTGAATATGCTGCTTTGCTACAGTGCTACGAAAAACACGAGGCGTTCAGGTGCAGACATTCTACTTCCTAGTAAGCAGCATGCTCATAAATGTGTCTAAATATGGACTTTTCTGATGGATGGTAGCGGTTTGTACAGTGGAGCAGCAGCAACTGTGATGTCAAGTGTGGTGATGCCTTTTTTTTTTTTTTTTTAAAGTGTTCTTTAAAAAATACGCTGCGGGTGTTTCGATCGAACCGAGGTGCAAACAGCCTCTCCTCGTCGGGCTGCTTGCCTCTGGAGTCCCATCTCTGTCTAGCCAATCATGGAGCTGCGTCTGGTTAGGTCCACGTTGCTGGCACTTAATCCCCTGGAGTCTGACAGGCCAGAGTTGGCATCCTGCAAACAGAACAGCTCATGTCAACATTTTGGGTTGGACAACATACTGAATATGGTCTGTGAGGTGACTGAAACTGATCCAGTTCATCTGTTCCTGGCTTAAATCTTGTAGCAGCTGCTGTACCTGTGTGGTTTCCTCAGCACTCTTGTTGAGATAGTTCAGGGAGCTCGCTCTCTTCATTCTGTGCAAAAAGACCCATAATTAATCAACTTTAGGCACAAACCCATTCATTCAGATAATTTTATGAAAGAACAGAATCATCATAAACAAGTCTGAATACTAGAATTAAACTAGCCAAACATTTCTGAGCTGGATTCTGATACAGGAAGGAAAGAAAGGTGAATATAAAAGGTCCTTTAAAAGTTTCATAAATGCTGAGATGTGTACAGATAGCATGACGTGAGCATAATGTAAGATCAACCTGGTTCCTTACTACCAGCCGGAGGATCTCCACCCTGCAGAGCTGATAGGATTAGGTTCAGCACTGATTCATGATTAATTGAATCCAGTGTTGTTAAATGCAGTTTAAAGATAGAAGCGTCCAACTATGCGGCTTAATGCTTGTTTTGAGGAGTCTTCTAGCACATAAACAGCAAAGGGTCATGCAACTTTGAAAGCTGGAAGCATGAGCAGGCCAAAGTATGAGAAGCAACAGATTATTTAGACAAGAAAAAACCAATGAACTATTTTAAGATGACAGATTATTTTTCAAAAAAAGGCATCCAACTTTTTATTGCCTTTTTTTTCTAACCCAGGTAGGAAGTTGGATATTCTAAGCTCCCATTTGTATTTGAATGCAGCATCAACAGAACCTGTCATTATAAAACCAAAGAGCTGATATTTACACATTTTCTATGGTTTTCTTGATGATAAATTAAATCACTGAGGTTTTTACATCAACAGCTATGATGGCATTATACTGCCAAGGCCACTTTTTACACATTCAATATTTTCTTTTCTATCCGTTTCAGTCACATGATACACACAAGAGTTAGTGATAAAAGGAACAAGAAATTGAAGAAAACATGGTGGTCTAATTATTTTTTAATTAATAAATAAATGAACATAAGCACAAAATCTGTCTTTTTTTAAATTTGTCATTTCATTTGTAAATTTAGTTTATTTTTTTGTTTCCATTTTATTTTCCCTATCACATCCAGATTTTTCCAGAATATTCAGCCTGCTTCAAGGTAAAGAAAAACCCCTGATCCTTAACTGATCCATAAATAACAATGAAAATAACCACCTTCACACACACAATCTTACCCTGGGTTGCGGGGCTCTTGAGGCCCGCTCCCCTGCAGTTTCTTCACCAGCATCTCACTGCTTCTTCTCAGAGCATCACGAAGCTTCCCGAGAGAGCCGCTACGCTGCAGAGACCCGTTACCGTCCTGAAGACCAGACAAACCTTTTTACTACAGACCGTAAAAAGTAGCCGTCTCACATCGTTTTTCCACTGGTTGATTTATTCATAAACTTTTTTACTTTTGTTCCTTTAGGAAACTTACCCCGTTCCACTCACTGGAGTCGTCACCCTCGCCGTCCCCTCGCCCTCCTGGTCCGTTGGCTCCGCTATGTCGTCTGTCGCCGCCTCCTCCATCCTTCAGCAGCTCCACCACCTTACTCTGGTTGATGGCATCAATACCCTGACAAGACACAAAGACTCAACAAATGAAGAGGCCAGAGAGAAAATTACAGCCTTTAATACAACAGTCCACACAGCATGTGCATTATCTACATTAGGTTGGAGACTGGTCTTTAAATCACGTTGGCACAGATTATGGGATTATAAATCACAGCTGGAGTCCCTGTTGTATCAACCGAGTTACCAACTGAGAAAACCCCAGAAAAGAGTCCAGACCACTGACCTTAGTGCAGTAAATCAACCAGCCACAGAGCAGGAAGTCCGGCAGTGTGTGTGTGTTGTACCTGTTTGCGGGACTTGCTGGCACACTCCTCCAGAGTTTCTGCCGCCTCCAGTTTCCCCTGGCGACGGTACAATGCTCCCAGGCTTTTGAGGGTCATGTTCACAGTTGGACTGTTGAAAATAAAAAACAGATTAAATAAATAAACAAACAAATCCAGCAATGAATGACGTTTGTTTGCATTCGTGAGGGCAGCCTGAAGTCTGAAGTAACGAACTTCATTTACAAAGAATAAACAAATAAATCAGCCAGGAACGGCTCCTTTCTTAAGACCTCACTGTTGACCGAGGAGCTCTTCATAAAGCTGAACACGGGTGAAAACAAACAATTATTTTATGACGCTTTAAGGACCTGGTGGTTTGCTGTAAATTTGTAGGTCATGTGGTCTAAAGAGTAGTTTTCATGGAAAATAGTAGATTTATTGTGGTCGTCCAAAACCAGCTCAATATGGCACTTTGAGAAGATAAACATCAACTTCATTGCAGGACTACGAACAAAGTTAAGAGTTATTTCTTTGTTTTTTATCCTCTTTGAGAGATGCAGACACGTTTCTTTGCTCTTTGTTTCATCGGTTTCATCTGAGTGGCACATTTTTGTAGATTGAGTAAAAGTCACTCAAACAACGCAGCAATTGATTTGTTAGCATTCAAAAATGAGTTAAAAGAGAAAAATGATGAAGCACAACGACTGATGGGTGTCACATGACCCTTTACCTCAGAGTCACACTGACCAGATCTAGACTGTCACTAACTTGTGTGACTTTCTGTGTTAACATTTCATATCAATTATGCTAAAAATGGCAAGATGGGAAGATTTAGTTCATGCAATAAGAGAAATCTGCTCCATTTCTTTTGTTTAATGTTAGTAAAAATCTACAAAGACTATATTTATAACACTGCTGTCTGACGGAGACATTCCTGCAGGCTTACAACAGTTTTGTAGGAGAATCCTGAGCTGAGAGAGGCTCCAGCACAACTATGATCAGTTTAAAGAAATACAAACAAACCAGCGTTATCTCCCCCGTTGTGAATGCTAATGGGCTCAGCACTGTCACAGGACTGTGAAAATAAATCTACTATTTATGTTTGCAAGGCAGATGCTTCCAATAATGCAATGTCTGACTCACCTGTCTACCTTGCAGGCTTTATACCAGCTCCCATACTCAAAGTAAACACCAGCGTCTTTGCGTTTACCCTGAAACGGACAGCAACAGGGATATAGAAAGAGAGAATAAGTGGAGAGTATGAAACATGAGTCCATTGAGCAGCAAGTTAAAATGTGCCTGTTGTCCTGATCTGCTGTTCAGTGCATTTGCGTAATGTGGCTTCAATGACAGCGTGCAGATAAAAGGTCAACCTAAATAACTGACCTTACTCTCCTCCCTCTCCTCAGCATGCATCCAGATTGGCTTATTGTCATCTGGAAATAAGAACAGAAGAATTACATAAATCCTGATGTATGTAGAATACAACTCTTTGAAAAGAACTATATGATTTCATATAAAATATGGTTGTCGTTCATCAGACTCCCGCTAAGGCTCTCTCTCGTGCTGAGCATGTGAGCACGTAAGGGCTTGGTAGACTTAGCGCGACGGGTGGGAGGGGAAAAAAATCAACATTAAGCCGCTTCACACGCTTCAGTGAGACAGAATAATCCTCAGCTCTGCTGAGAGTTCGGGGCGATGCAGAGATCAGGTTGTGGCCAAATCCAAAACCTGAATCCAGCAGGAAACTTCGAGAGGAACAACTAACAAAGGACTGAAGCTTCAATATCAAAGAGTTGTGATCTGTTAACAGGGGAATGGGGGGGGGGGTCAGGTGTTTGGCTACTGGCTTTACTCACTGTTGACAGATCCAAACTCCTTCTCATGTGCCCTGGTCAGGATGTCTTTGTAAAGAACTTCAGCATCTTTGAACTTCCCCTGCTTCAAGTAGCACGTGGCCTAAAGAGAGACAATGAATCTGTGTGTTCACACTACACTAAACACACACACAATCTGAAACCATCTTTAAAATAAACAAATTATAAAACCCGCTGGTAGTTAAAAAAAAAGACAAAGAAAAAACTAAATAAGGAGTCTGAGTGACTGGAATATCTCTATCAGCTTAAGTTCCCACCAGGTTGTTTTTGGTCTTGGCAACATTGGGATCATCTGCTCCCAGTTTAGACTCGTAGATCTCCAGAGCTCGCAGGTAGTAATACTCCACCTCATCGTACTTGCTCTGGTTCTGACATAGCAGGGCCAGGTTGTTGAGCTGCTTAGCTACATCCGGATGGTACTTTCCCAGCACCTGGACACAGCGTGAAGACAATCCAGTGCACATTTGCAAGGTAAATGACGACAGCATGATTTGGTAGCAGGTAAATAAATACAAAACAACTCCTCTCCTCACCTTCTCTCTGATCTCCAGCGCCCTCTTGCAGAGGGGCTCGGCCTCCTTGTACTTGCCCCTCTTGCCAAACAATACAGCCAGGTTGTTGAGGGTTGCAGCCACGGCGGGGTGGTCCTTCCCCAGCGTCTTCTCTCTGATACCCAGGGCGTCATTCAGAAGGTGAGCGGCTTCTTTATATTTGTTCTGGTCCCTGAAGGAGAGGACACAACACAACAATGAAACTGTTACGGATCTAAAGAGCTTTTCTTATTCATCAGCAATGACTATATGCAGTTTATAAAAGAATACCTTTATTCCCCACCTGTACACCAAGGCCAGGATGTTCAGCATGGTGGCCACGTCAGGGTGGTCGTGTCCAGACGTCTTCTCCAGATCCTCCAAGGCTTGCTTGCACAGCGGCACGGCAACCTCGTACCTCCCCTGAGAGGCGTACTGGATCACCAGGTTGTGCAGCGTTCGGAGTCGAGTCGGGACCTCGTAGCCTCCCTGCTGGGCGGCCACCTCTCCACTAGGCTGCGCTGCAAGACATGGACAAAGCCAAAAGTCTACATGTGAATGTTGAAAAGATTGAAAAAAAAAGTCCACTAAAATCTATTGAAAATTCACTTTAGGAGTTATTGATCATCAAAGAACTAACATGTGTTTGCTGAGGAAAACCCTGGTAAATGCTGCAGAAAGCGTCCCTTTTCTGCTTTTCCCTACTTTTTAATGAGCATAAACACTTTACCAGAGGTGGAGCATGTCCGAAATTATAAGTGACTAAATTTTAAAGTCCATCCAGATCCAGGCCTAAAATCAAAAGATATTATTTTGTGCTCTTGCCCATCTCTTGTTGCTTTTTTTAAGTGAGGACAAAGAAAGCGAGGAGACAAACAAACCCATTTATGGATATTCAGTAAACACAAAGAGATCCATGACTGAGTATTAACTGCTAATGAGGAGAAAAGCTGAACAAGCTTTACACCGACCTTCTTTTCTATCCGTTTGATTCACTTTGTTGACACTAAAAATATCTGTTTACATTCCTGAGTGTATATTTAGACACAATGAGATTTATATGAATAAAAACTAAAAGCAGGAAAACAGTTTGTTTGTCAATGATTCTTAAGATTCTGGGCAGCTTAGCCCTGAATACATGTTACTGAAAGACATGACTGTTCTGGCACTCTTCATTAAATGAAAAAAGCCTTAAGTTGCTTGCTGTGCTTTCAAACCTCGGCATGAATGAGTCATTCAGCTTTACTTAACATATTCTTCTAGACAACACTGTTATCTCACCACACTAACCTAAATTAAGCTATCTGTTATTAAAGAACAGAAGTTTAGTGTGACCTTTGAAAACATGCCTGAGGGTCTGAGGGAAGCGTAATCTGACTCCTAATCTTTCTGGCTGCTCTTAAAAGACTTCAACCGAGGTTTCCAGCTATCTGAAGCTCACTCCGACATCATTTCAAACTTTCTGCTACAGAGAGATGAGAATAAAAAATTAGATATTCTGGCCTGAAAGTACAAATAAATAATAAAAAAGTCCTTCAAGCAAACAGACTTGATAAAATCTTACTGCCTGTAGGTCAATATGCCATTTTACCATGTGTGTGCCATCAGAGTACAGCTGAGACCTGCTGATGTCATACCTGGTCCCTGGTCATCATCGTTGGGGAACAGATCATCCAGACTGTCCTTTGAAGCGTCTCCTCCTCCACTTCCACCGCCTCCGCTGCTTCCAGAGTTCTGGTTCTTCTCCTCCGACGGAGAGACGTCATCGTCGAACTTCTTGATCTGATTCATGAACTCCAGGTGCTTCTTCTCCTCCTCCAGCTGGGCGACGTTCTGCTCGCTGCGCTGCAGCTTGTGCTGCGTTCCCGCCAGTTCGTCCCGCAGCCACTGGTTCTCCTGGCAGAGCCGTCGCACCTGAGCGCGCAGCTTCTGCTTCTCCGATTCCACGGCGCTCAGGTGGCTGGACAGGGCGATGATAACCTGGACAAAGATTTTATTTTATTTTTTAAATCCCACAATTATTAATCTAAAAACAAAAAAAAAAAAAAAAAACTGAATTTCTAAGATTAATTGCTTAAACAAATCTTATTCAAATCCTCACCTGTGCCTCTCCCAGACCCAGCTCGATGGCTTCCAGGCCCTTGCGAAGCAGCCCGGACTTCTCCTGGGCGATTGGTGGCTGGGTGCAGTCCAGCAGAGAGTTGAGAAGCTGAGCGTGCTCGCCGCGCAGCGTCTCCAGGCCCTGCATGACGGCCTTGGTGTTCAGGACGATCTCATCCTGGCTCAGTCGCTCCAGGGCTTCTTCACGTGGATACACCATGGTGGACATTGCCTGGTTTCATACGCACTGCAGGAACGGAGACGGAGAAAGAGAAGTGGAAACATGAGACAACAGAGCTGAGGAACAAATAGAAGAAACTGAAGTAAATGAGCCAATATTTATTTACTGCTTGATGGCATCCTGTAAATAACAAGTACAAATACAAGGACTACATAAATATTAGAGTGTACCTGGTACTATTTTATCTTCTGGGTGGGGGCTAGTTTCGTTAGACAGAAAGTGAAAAGATGTACGAGAGAGGATGAATCATTTTACTGTAGTCAAATCAGATCTGGATTACTCCCAGAGGATTCCTGCGAGCTGGGAAGTGACACAGCATCTGTCAGTGCCTGCTAAATCTAACTAAACGGAAAATCAATCCCTGAACAGTTCTACCGTCAGAAAAGCTGAGAGAAACAACACAGAAAACCAAAATGGAGAATTCACCAGGATAAAAACACCTAAATGAAACTTGAATTAACCTCATATATTTTTTTCTGCTGTGATTTGATGCCATCAATTACTTATCTCCTGGTAGCCAAGTTCTAAGCAAGTCGAAGAGCTTTATGGACACGGAAGACGG
This sequence comes from Leptatherina wallacei, assembly GCA_028567055.1. Taxonomy (NCBI): domain Eukaryota; kingdom Metazoa; phylum Chordata; class Actinopteri; order Atheriniformes; family Atherinidae; genus Leptatherina; species Leptatherina wallacei. Next base: position 14,257,315 of record JAOXYM010000005.1, read on the forward strand.
GGATTTTGCTGCAAAGGCAAACACCACACTGTTGTTGTTTTTACGTTTAAGTCAAATGTAAAGGGAGACTCATGCAAGAAGTCAGCAGGGAAATATGCTAATAAAACAAATCTAACTTTAAAGAGGTGCACAAATAAACAACAAAGAACAACTAAAGTTTATTTCTACCTGATGACAACTGAAGTTCACTGTCTCAGTGAATAAAAGACTAAATTCCAGCTGTAGATGACACCACAGTCCTGAAGATCTAAATAGATCCTCTGTAAATGAAACCAATGCAACAGCAGGAGGACAGAAGAGTCAGCTGTGCAAGATCGTGACATTCCCCTCACTTTTCCTGCTTTGATGATGGAGTCGCACCTGTTCTCCTCCTCTTCCTCTCCCCCCTCCCCTCTCAGTGTCTGTCTACGGCTCCCACTCACCCATCCTCCTCCCCTCCCATCCCATCCGCCTCATTCCCTTGACTGCAATGCACCAATATTCTCACTTCCCCTCAATTCCTCCGCTTACAAACGTAAGAGCAAAGCAAAGCTGTTAAAGATCATAAAGGATGCGCCCCGAAACAAACATTAATGGATCATCCGCGCATCTTTAGGAGCCATTTTAAGGCACAAGTAAAAGAAAAGGTCCGGTGATGGTCGAGGCCTGTGGCCAGGAGAGGGAGGCGACGTTTAGCTTGGCAGCAGATCAATGGAGGTGACCGACAAGGACGATGCAAGGACTCATAAGTCAAATGATCTTTTATGAAAAGATAACTAAAATCACAGAGAATGTGTCGGGTCGGGTTCCGACATGTAAGATGTTTGTAAACAGCGCAGGCCCGAGCTACGACACCGACACAGAGATGAACTAGAAATATTACTCAGTGGTTTACAGTACTTAGAACACTATGCACTAATTATACACATATAATCACATTAAAGAAACAATATAAAAAGCAATATTTCATTAGCAGCAACGTCTAACGTGGATCCCACATTTACAGGCATCGTCGTCTGGATTGCTAAAAATATATATATACATATACACACACGCTTCATGCCATCATGTGTAATAATTCACAACAGCTACGTAACTGCGACAGATTTTTGTTACCTTCATCGAAGACAAGTGCGACGCTTCCCGACTATGGAACAAAGCAGCAGCCCGGTGTTGTGATGCTCCAGAAAGACCTGCGTTAACACTTTTCACGATAAACTCACTTCCGGTGGAGCTTTTCCAAGATAAAATTCATTTACAGTTGCGGTGACGCGTACATACGCGCGAGCGCGAGCAACACTTCAATTTGAACGGTTTTCGAAAAATTAGTTTAATTTATTTTCTTTGGTATATTTTGAAAGGGGTGATACTAAATGTTTCTGCTAAATGTCAGCCCTTAAAATATCGTCGGTTTTATCTTTAAACAGGAAGTTGAGTGCTAATAACTACCGTAAGGTTACCTGTCTACACGAATCACGTTACTTTGGGGAGAGGGACACCAAAATAGCTGCTACACTATTGAGTTAACTTTAAAGCGATTACAACCACTAGTGAAATTTGTACCTATGCAAGCATCCACTTCAGCACGCGCTTCCTCCTGAACTTACCCAGGCTACTTAGAATGGGATTTAAAACTTTTAAAAGTTGTTCACGACGTTGAGCGTCGCAGGCTTAACTTTCATTCAGAAAATAAAATGTCGTTGAAGATGCGCTTCCACCCTCCAATGTGACAGCTGAGAGACGAAGATGGCAGTTTTTCCAAACTGTTTACCCAAAGATATGACTAAAGTCAAGATGATTCTTGATGTTTTACAGTTGGGGCGGGAAACTGCGTTGCGCATGCGGGGATCTGTCTCGGCGCAGCTAGCATCTTATGGTACTAAAACAGTTTACAGTTTAAAAGTTAAAGATACATAATGAAATGATATACATTGTGCATTCATTTGACAGTTTGTGGGTGTATTTGGCTGTTTCGTTTGTTTTTTTAGCAGTTTGGGAAATAGCTTCTATTAAACCCAATGACTGTAAAATAAAATGGACAGAGCATCCGGGAGGTTTGTGAAGAGCTAAAAAAGAAGCTCATTGGGAGGTTCCAACCGTCGCCATCTTAGCAACGTAACAAGTCTCATGACTCCCGGAAAACCCAAAAAAGGGCAACGAGGAGGCGCTGCAAGGGGGGGCTGGAGCGTGGGGAGGGATGATTGACACCCTTCAAACTTTGAGCTACGAGCTAACAAAGCTAACCCGGA
>JAOXYM010000005.1:14292671-14347735 GCA_028567055.1 Leptatherina wallacei
CAGGGTGCCAAGATTTAAATGATATATCAGAGAATTGTTTAAGATTGGGAATAAAGTGCATAATATGTCTCCTTTAAGTGCATAAGCCTGTTGTAAAAACTCTCTGTGGACTTCCAGGACTAACTGAAAAGGCCTTCCCAGTCTGAATCACCACGGCTGAATAAATATTTAATGCACCTTTGACGGATAACGCCTCTTATTTTCCCTGCAGTTGCTGATATTTGATTGTTTATTTGTGTAGGGGGGAAAAAAGAGGCATGGGTGGATGAAACAGGGGAGCTGACGGAGGCAGAGAATGGTTCGATAATGTCTGTGGGTAGGCTGACCTATAATTTTCTGGAAAGGCCAGTCTGATAGACCTGCTGTATCTGTGCTTCTACAAAAGATGAAGATCTCTACACACGGAATAAGACATCAGATAAAATCACGTATCTGTCTAATTGAAAGAAAATCAAGTTTGACCGGCAAATAAGATCTCGCCGGGGGTCAAATATGGCTCAATTATTTGATATGCCCTCTAGTTATGTCAGGTTTCCACTTAACTAAAGTCAGAAAAATGTCAAGAACTGTGAAAACAGCACTCAGAATTTCATTTCGCCCAGAGACGTGTCTTCAAATGGCTTATTTTGTGAATGAGAAAAATCCCTTAAAAAAAAAAAATGAGAAAAAACAGTGGCCATTACAAACTGATGCCAAGAATTCAAAAGTTTTCTTAATTTATTTTATTGTCATATCATTTAAAATGGAGACGAGCTGAAACTAAGTCCACAAAATGAGTCAAATTTACGGGGAATGTAAGGGGGTTAAACTAGCAAAAGGATTAGGGATGGGCAAGTCCTGATACTCGGTATCAGTATCGGACCGATACTGGCCTTATTTCAAAGTCTCTGTACTCATTAAAGGCCTCTGATACCAGGCACCGATGCTCAATGCAAAAAAAAAAAACTTAGCTCAAGTAGTACTCCTTGCCAGAAGATGGCGCTACACTTCTGCAGGGTGGCATCACAGCGACTCATCAGGTACGTTGTGGGGAAAAAAATAAATGCAAACAACGCAGACCTTTTAATTCACGAACATTGCTTTTGTCTGAGGCCACACGTTCACACTGATTCCGTGCAGAAGACAGAGCTGTTGGACAGAAAAGAGTCCAAAATATTAATGAAATGGATTTTATTCCCCAACAACAACAACAGCTCGGTAAGTTTCAGTGAAAAGTTGTCAGTCTGATGTAAATCCTGCTTTTCCTTGGTACTGCTGTCACGCTGAACACGGAGCAACAAGTCATGTTTATTATGCAAGCTGTTGCTACAAGACGCGAGCTGTCCTGTTGCTGAGAAGAAATGACTTATGTGGGAGATATTGTGAAGCGTTACGAAGCGTAAACCTGCAACACAAGGAAAAAGCATGTGAACTTTAGTTCTAGCCTCATAGACGATTGTAAAAGTGTGAAATGAGCGTGCTCGGTTTTATTATGAGAAGTTGTCATGCTGGGCTGAGACATGGAGAGGTTCTGCTGTTACACTTACGATGATCCGCCGGTCATCACGTTGATGTTATAGCCTTAAGTCAGACACATTGGGAACTTCATTGTCCCGCGGTTCATAGACATAATTTTATTCTACTTTTTCAGAAGATCGTTATGAAAGTGGCGTAACCGCTGGTGCATTAATCCAGAGAAAAACACCCACGAATGGACACGTTGCTGCAGGCAGTCGCAGGTGACGTTCTGAGCCGCTCTGCTGCTCACAAGCTAAGTGATGGATTAAATAATCTTTTATACCTTTGAAGAAAATCTGATAAATATTTTATCTGCAGTGATTGACTACAAGTAACTATATAGCTTGTACAGCAATTTCTTAAAGTACTGAGAAGGGGAGGAATGGAGCAGCTTTTTTTGGTGTTTCTCCTTTCTATATTCTCGTTATTATTCAACCGACGCTAAATTAACATGATTGAATAAAATAACTTAAAGACTGGCAGATCAGATACATTCATTAGTAACCGTGGGCTGTCTAACGTCGTCAGTCCAGATATTCTTTCTGCTGTCAGTGTCAGCGGACGGCAGCAGATGCCCATCGGTCACCGCAGAGATGGCGGCGCTGCACACACAAAAAAAAGGCCGGCAAAAGTACAAGTGGTATCTGTATTCGGTATCGGTGAGTACTCAAGAGAGAGTACTCGTACTGAAAAAAAAGTGGTATCGAACATCCCAAAGAAGGATCTTTCTTATTGAATGGCTTCCTAGTAAAAAGACGGGCAAGATTTTTCCTATTCCATGATTTTTCCCAATTTGAATGACATTTTAAAGATATATGCTTCTAACTTAGACTTAAAAATGTGTGGCTAAAATATTCAAATTGGAAGCAATTCAGGGCAACTCTGAGCAAAGAAGAGAGAGAAAGAATGATCTCAGCATGGGGTTGTGGATTCAGCAGCTGTTAAAGACAGCGTGATTATGACTACCATTTTATGCAATGAACATCTGCTGCATGCAAATGTAAGACATACTAAAGAAGTGAATTTCAAACCTACATGTGTAGCAGCCTATCTGCTTAATGATGATTATTATATCTATCTGATTATAATGAGGGGTATTCGTCCCGCTTTTGATATTTGTATTCGCTGGCAGATCCACATAAAAGCAGTGTTGGTTGTTATGTAAAGATATAATAAACCATTTGGGTAAAAAACAAGCTGATTCTGAAAATCATTAGAAAAATTGGAAAAGAATTCTGAGAAATGACAGATTTTGCGATTTGCTGCCAAGTGTTTGTAAAAAAACAAGCTTTATTTACAATGCCCCAGAGTGATGAATAATCAAATAAGACTGCAATTGCATGTTTAAATGTATGAGTACATGTGTCGGTGTGAATGCCTGTGGCTTTAAAAGGACGGTACCTATGGTTCCCTTGACAACAGTCAAGTCATGGGAAGTGTGACCTTGACGAGTCATACAAGCAAAAACAACATGGTAAGTACACAAGAGGAGGAAAAACCTCCATTGCACCCACATTCACTCTGCTTCCTCATTTATTCAATTTTCTCAGCTTTTAACCTTTATTTTTTTCTTCCTCCCATCTGATTCCCAAAACGTCCATCTATTTTTGTTTTTATCATCTATGTCCTCTCCTTTATAGTAGATCTGCTATTTTCTTGTACCTCTTGCTTTACATTTGATCTCATTCTGCCATCAGAGCTTTGAATCCACACTTACTTCTGTACTATATAAGGACAGTTGCTTTCCTCCCCTCCTTACATAACGACAGCCTATCTCTCTCTCCCCAAAGCACACACTTCATCCCATCTCCTTCCTTAAGTAACATGACATTCCTTCCTCCAGTCTTTAATTGTGATGTATGGCAGTGTCAGTCTGACGCTGTCAAAAAGGGTCCAACCCTCTGTCTTTATGAGCTTCTCCTGCTCCTTTCCCTCAAACCCATTATCATTCCATTACATGGATTAGTCTGAACAGAAAAACAGTCTGAACAGTTGTTATTTTGGACACAGAGCAACACAATCTGACTCATTTTAAGAAACTTAAAGGAAATGATAAATACATTTGAGCAAACGTATACCAATAATACAAACATCAGATGAATCTCACTAGTTACTTGTTACCAAAATCAATATCATAGGTAGGAATGATATACAAAAAGAATGGCTTCAGCAAATGTGCCTTCTGTCAATTAAAGCAGGTATGCTGTAAGACTGTGCAATTATATTGATTGATAGATTGATTTTATATTTCAGAGTGTCATGCACATTATTGTGCCCAGCCCAAATAGGCGTACAAGACACTATGCGATATATATCTAAACAATCCAAAGATGGCAAAGAAAGGAAAGATCCCATGTGTACATCTACATATACAACAACAACAAAAAGTCAAAGTATACCAAAAACAATTTGTATTAAGAATTGTATACTTATGTGGGGTACAATGTTTTCTGTCTTAATGTCCATTATAACTTCCTATTGTTAATAAATGAAGCAGAATACCTAAATTACAAAGAAATCCATTGAACAACTACTCAGAAATGCAACATGCAACCCGAGAGAAATATTTTTTAGAATAAGATTTGCTTGAAATGACTCATTTAATTCAATTAATTTCAAGACTTTACCTAGTTTGACCACTATGCGTATCTAAATAATCACCTCATGAGATGATACATCCCTCACTGTGATCCTGCTCTACTTTGAAGGCCCCATGTTGTCCTGTTTTGACATTGTGCAACTGCACATATGCAACCCCCCCCCCCCATGGGCTTCAAACAATGAAACCTCAAATAAAGTGACAAACTGACCCAACTTTCATGGTGAGGATTATTACTAGTGACTGACAAGCGTTAAAACTGTGACAATGACCAACAGACCAAGGGGGAATGTGAGACATCTGAAAGAGAGATCAAAAGGCCTGAACTGTGGCACGTGCTATCATGACAACTCCCAACTGATCACAGCACCTTGAAAAAATAAACAAGTCTTCTTCTTTTCTTTCCCCCCCCCCACAACAACAAAATGAGTGCTTACCATATGCTAGCACTTTGTAGTGTGATGTTCTGCAAATGTACTCATGTTATGTTGCCGATATAAAACTTTATTAAGTGTTATGTAGAGGGCAATGAAAGGGAGGAAAAGTAAATTTAAAAAAAAAGGCAATTTGACCCTGAGGATTCTCTTCCAGACATGCTGGACCTATAGTTGGGTATGATGACACTACTGTATATGCAGTGTATGGTTATGACAAGGACACAATTCTGTGCATGTTTCAGAGTTAATTAGCTCTTTGACCTTTCGGTGTAATGTCATTTGTTGCTGAGGGCATTTTTAGCGCAATTATACTAGTTCCATACAGTTTCATGTTTTAAAATAGCTGCATGAATATATATGCATATCAGTGAAGATGGTAATGTTTAGGGCTGGGTTTAAAAAAAATCGATTAATCGGTTTAAATCAATTCAAGTTAAATTAATTCAATATCGATTCATAAAACATAAGGATCGATTTTTTTTATGTCCATATTTTCTGATGACGTGACCCAATTCTCACGTGACTTGCCGAGGCTCCGCGAGCAAAGAAAGCTGGTTTCCTGTTTCACTTTGGTCCAAAATCAGCTTTTCTTGCCCAGATAAGGCCACATTCAGACGTTTTCATTCCCCAGTGTGGATTATATTCACCTTTAAACTATTTAGCAGCATATTACCGCTCACGTTAGCGGCAAACCCTAAGTCCGCGAGCGCCGCCACATTCACCACCCATGTGCCTCTGAAATAATTCCAATTTGGGTGCCTCATCAAGTCTCAACAAAAGTGAAGTCACGTTTCTTCTAGAACAGGTTTACACTTCGTCCTTTTACTAAAAACTAAACGATGGCTCACAGCTGCTCTCTTTTTATTAACGTCAACACCTTCTCTAAGACCTGAACTTTAATGATACTTAGAGCAATTTTATTATCATTCTCAGTGTTTTATAAAAAATAGTTACCTGAGATTAAAGAAAAATAAGTGTTGTTAAAAAATTAGCTGTAAATGATTGGAAATCGAATATAATTGAAATTGAATCGAAATAGACTATTGTGAATCGAATCGATTCAGGGAATTAGTGTGGATACCCAGCCCTATTAATATTATGGTATTTTGCCATTAAAAAAATATATAGGTTGTTTTTTCTTTAACTTGAAAAACATGATTCAAGGGAAAAATTGAATTTGTACATATTCGTTTGAACTCCTGCTGATAAAGAAATTTGCAAACAAATGAAAAAAGACAACACACATTGGGGTGTTTAGTATACACACAGTAGCATGTGATAAGTGTATGATCATGTGTGTTTAAGTGTAAACAATAAGTAGAATCTCATTCTCTCTTAGTCACAACCTTTTCCCAGTTACATTAATTATAGCAAAGCTTCGAGGCCTTCACATACAGATGTAAACAAACAGTAACCTGCAGACAGAAAGGAAAATATTCTCACAGCATTCAATTTCTGTAAAAAGGTGATCCAATGCTGATGGCCAATAATGCTCAAACTGATTGTCTGTGAAGTGCCCTGAGATGACATTGTCATGATTTGGCGCTATACAAATAAAGCTGAATTGAACTGTATTGAATAAGTGAGCCTTTAATCCTTGCATCTTGTGTATCTGACTTTGAAAATGTGTGTGTTTAGTATGAGAGGGTCAGAGCTCATAAGGCTTAAAAGCTCTTATCGGTGGGTGGTTTTTGATCCCAAGGTCCTCAATAAGCTTATCAGCAGCCTCCATACCACAGGCTAATGTACATACACAGACCCACAACAAGACGAGTATGCTCTCACCAATTAACTTGGCAAACAGACAAACAAACACTTTGCAAAGACAAGAAGATTAAAGATAGAGTCTGATGGCGAGTGGAAGATGGGAAGCGAGAATAAACTATCTTGTAGCGAGGGTGTTTGCAGGCGGCAAAAGTAACAAGCATTTGGTTTGTCAGTAACAACAGTCTTAAAATAGCTCTTGGCTGAGTGAATACAGCCTGTAAAGATGTCAACAACTTGGAAGAGCAGTCCTAAATAAATGTGTCTCCTGCTCCTTTTATATCAAGATGGAAACACCATTATTCATCTAAAGCTCTTAATGTGCATTGTTGCAGCTGATCATGAATAGCAGGGCAGTATAGACATAAACCTAAAACAGATAGTTTAACTAGTGGACTGACATTCTGTGTGGTTAAGGGTTTTTATTTGTAAATTGTTGACCTTGTCGAAAGAAAAATGTGAGTGTTGTGACTTAAACACCAACAAATACAAAGCAAAGTAAGTTTTTTTTTTTTAAATGGAAATGATTCTGCAAAGCATTAATATTGACATGAATGAGCAACTGGATGGTAACGGTTTCAAGAAATTTTTGTCATGACAATGCAGCAAAAGTTATATAAGACCTGAAATTAGGATCTCCAATCCTTATTTCAATCCAAAAGTGACCAAAGCAAAAAAGATACATTAGTTAATTTCAGTGCTGATGAAAGCAAAACATGCTAAAAAGGGAAAAATGCAAGTTTTTAAAACCTACGAATAAAATCTGAGAGATTTGCTATTTTAAAAGTGAAACTGGTCATGTTGAGTTTTGCTCACGTAAGTATTTCTGACACATTCAGGTTGGAAGTTTGTGCATCGATATATGATAACATTTGTTTTTTCAACTGTCACAGTTACCAAACTAGAAGCACACAGAGAGAGCGGACGTCTGCCAAGCCCTATGCTGACTCACCTGAGAAAAAAATCCAAAAAGGCCCAACAGCCCCAGTTCCCCTTATATTTCTAAACTTTCGGATCACTAGATCCAGAATATAAACAATTTCCGGGTCAAACAATGTTGGATTATAACATCCATCTCCAACTACAAGATGGCCTGTCGCAGTGTTTTATAACGTTTTGGACATGGCTGCACTCCACGTGCAATACAAGGAATCAATATTAGCCGACATCCAGTGCTCAGCTTCTTTACTTTAGCATTAAATGATGCTTTTACATTTTAAAAATGATTTAATGTAGTTATACGTTAGCTGTTAAGTGGATGTTGTAAGCTAGGAAGTATTTGAAATTTTCTATTTCATAAACGAGCCCAAAGTAATTCCACATGCTAATCAATTAATTATTGATTGAAGCTTTGTCTACTTCTAAATGATAAAAAAAAGATTTAAAAAAGGGGAAAAAATTGCCTCTGTAAAAATTTCATCAAAATCCGTCCCAGTGGAGGATTTCCTGATTTGAGAAATCAACACAGAGTTGAGGACCTGATGAAGACATAGTTTTATCTGAAGCCCCTCTAAAGGAGCACAACCTGCCTGCAGAACAGAATGAGTCATAAAGCTCTGCAGTCTGCTCTGCCTCTCATCCATGACCCTCTGATAGCTCTGTGACAGACAATGAGCTGCTAGAAGAGGCGGGGCTAAACAGAGCCATGTAGGGAGGGATGGGGTATGGCATTAGGCAGCCAAGATCTCAAACACTGAAGAGAAGTGATTGTGTACATTCTAGACATTGGGGTGGAGGTCAAATTGAGAGCAAAAAAAAATAGTGTGTTTACGTAGGTGTGCGTTTCCGTGTGTGCATAGGCTATACCCCCCCTAAGCCTGGACAGATGATTAGCATGCTGGTCACATCAGTAGTCAGACTCCAGTGAGGCATAGGCTTTCTCTATTGTTGCTCACAGTAGTGCAGTAGAGATGACTAATGCTCCAATAACATGAGAACATATACAGAATATGAAAGAACAGTCTGACAAATGTTGTTAGCAAATAAAAGCAGCATTCAGTCACACTACTGCATGAAGAAGTTTGGTAGAGAGAGCATTTACTTAAAAATTTCAGAGTTTTCCATCTACATAGAGGTAGAAAACTTATTTCCAAGGACCGTTTGCCAGGTATTGTTTTTTATTTCACAGGTCATTTCAGGTCTCATATTCAACTTGAACTACATTTTCCTAACCAGAGTATACAGCGTTTAGCAAAAGTCTTGAGCCTCCCTTTATTTCATCATGTTCCTCATCATATTGTAGGAAAACAGGGGTCTTTGCTAATCAACCTGATACATTTACACAACACTGGCTCATCCTTTTGAATTAGGCGCCTTTTTAACGATTGAGTCAGCTACAAGTGTGTGCCATTCATCAAGATGAAACCCAGACTGTAAATGTCCTTGGATTTTGGAGTTTGTGTGTCTGTATGTGGAGATAAACTATGGAATGTCCAAATATACACTTGTTTAAATAATCATATCAGAAAATGGTCTTCTCAAGGTACAAAAATGAGGGCCAGTGATTTTCATCAGTTATTGGTATTGTTATTACTGTTGTATAATTATTATAATTATAACCTGCAATGTCATTATTATTATCGAATAGATATGTATAGTATTGTTCCTGTTACTGATCTCATCATTTTTGTAATTATTACTATTATCATTCATCCATATATCTTTGTCATGTTATATAAGTATATTATGAAGTATACATGAGGCAGTTCATGATGTGTGGTGAGGGGTGGGATTGAATAAGCGCAGGCTTCTTTTCACTCCCACTGGACAAAGACTTTTTTTTTTTGTATATTCCTTTGGTTGTGTTTTCCTGTTTTTCATTTATTGCCTGTATGTTCTAAAAAAAACCTTCACTTTGATGATTACAGTATTTGTCTGAAACAAAGATAATATCTTACCAAAAAGGCTCCGTTTAAAATTCAAGCTATGACAAGAGACATCTTTACAATAAATACTCATCACCAAATATAACGAAGCAATCTCTCAGCAACTAACTCATGAGAAATAACAGCTCATGCTTAAAATGCTGTAAATCAGTGAGAACATCTCAATAAGACGATACAGGGTTTCTGTCAAGACTAGCATTTTGCTCTTGATTCAGTTTGAATTCAAGTAAGTAAGTCTGATCATCTACAGAGATTGTGTGATTGGTTCGGGCTTGGCTCTTAACTGACTTAGTAATAAAGAAAAGTTATTTTAAGAAAAGCAAATGTCAGCTGCAAGTAGGAGGAATCGCATTCAACATCGTCTGAGTCACGGAGTAGGAGATTGATCGTGGTTTAATCTCAGAAATATTTCATTGCCTCAGAACCCCAGTCGCATCTGATTTTATTTTTACTGACAGGCCAAGAGATCACCTAAGAATCAGCCATTTCTGTCATCAGAAACATTTTATTTAAGCCCATCCTTACTATAAAGCCAAGTCTAAGTGTTTTCCCGGCTAAAATAATGGTTTATGGTGAGAACAGAAGAACTGCAAAGGGAAAGAAAGCAAGGTTTGTAATTTGTGAAATGTTTGTGTTACTGTGAAAATTCACTTATGACCCTATAAAAACAAACTTGACAAGTAAGATTCACATAATTGTTCATTTCAGAGCTTTTAAACACATCTCACTTTTCATTAGGTGAGATTTGCTCACTTAGTGTTGACTTATTGGCTATTTCTGGAGCAACTGTGTGCTAATCTCTTTATTTGTTTACTTCAACTCTGTGCGAAATGTTTGTTCCCATCTGACTCAAAGATAATGTGAAGTCAAACACCTTGGGTGTCATAGCATCTTTAATTGTGCTCAGCCTATTATATAATTGCAGTGGTGTCTAGGAAATAACCCACAACAATAATGTCTATGGCTACTCTAATAATTATGTGAAGCCAGTTATTTTTGTGTGTATGCAAATACACATCTTCTGTAAACAATGAACCCCACAGTGTTATCAGCACTCTGATAAAACCTCAGTGTGTAGCAACAGTTTCTGTTCAGAGTTGTGGGGAAACCTTGGGATAATGACAACATACAGACAGCAGCCCGCTAGAATATAATCTCTGCCAAGCCACAGTTGTGCCCCGATTCCCGTCTTATCAGTGTTTGTTCAAATGGAGCTCAGCCTTTAGCCCTGCTGACACCCATTGCAAACTGATAACATTGCCCGCTTCATGTTTATTACTCGGAACAAGCAGGAAAGCTCAAAACCATACACACAGAGGAAGCTAATAATGGTCCAGCTGATCAATATGCATGAATGTTTAACCAATATCTCTGAGAGACTGATGAGGGAAAAATGGGAGCGAGAGAGAAGAAGCAAAAGAAGAGAGAGGAACAGGGCAACACTAACCCAGCAGCTTTTAATATAGTGTTCATTGATTGAAGCTGCAGACTTCCCAACGGGGAAGCCAGAGTCCGTCTGTCTGAATGCATGACTGCTGGCTGAGTTATGCTGATATCATAAAAACACCAACAAAACAGGCTGACCATATAAAAATATCACTTTTGCTGCAATGTCTTGTGGATTGCAACAGAATTGTTTGTCGTTTTGAAATACTATGATTGGGGCCCAAAAACATAACTCTCCCTGATGTCTTTCAGTAAACTGTGTTTTAAATTGATTTTATAACTATAACAAAACAGTAGCTTATGGCCATGCTAGGTGCTTTTGGAGGTTGCATTAATTTTCTATCATTAACATACAGACACAATTCTTATTAATACATAACCATGTTAAAAATAAAAAAGAAAGCCATCAGAATGTTTAGTAGAAAAATTTGTTTTGCAACTGTTGAACATCGCTTCATAATGAGGGTTAAACAGCCAGTAAGGAACAGCTAAACAAACGGAAAGTACAGCGTGCAGTGTTTTGCTGTTCATATTTTCCCTACCTAACTATCATAAGAGGCTTTTTAATAAGGCTACCTGGGATTAATTAGGGTTAAGTGTTAATTTACAGGCGTCGATGTGTCCTCAACGGCCCCTTATTTCTAAACAGATCCACTGGTCCATTATGCCTTGAGGAGCTAGAAACTGCATAATTCATCGGCAGTGTTTTTAAAAGGTAACAAAGATACAATTAAAAAGGAAATAGGTAAGTTACAGCAGCTTAATACACAAAACCTTAAATATTAATGAACTTTTAGTCCACGGTAGGCTCTTTCTGTAGTTTAGCTATGTATCCATACCAAGATTTTGCCAGTTTTATCTCTTAGAACATCTGCTAAAACTAAATAAGGTTTGTTTGTCATGAAATAATAAAAACTAATCATTTTATTGGCCGACCATTTTGTATGATCTGAACAATTAACTATATTAAAAGAAACCTAAACAAACCAAAAAAAAATCGCAATGTTCACCTTGACACACAAAGTAAATTTAAATACATAATAACAGCAGATAGCAACATTACATTAACGGAGTTCTCATCAGCTAATGGCTTTGATGGACTTGTCATCCTAATCTTTCCATCCACATCTGCTTTCGTTGTTTGTTTTTTTCGATACATGAGAGCTTTCAGCACAATTTAGGAGAAGTGCTTTGTAAGTTACGCATGATAACTAATTGTGGTGTGAGACATGAGGGTTAAAGCAGCTACTGAGGCACAGCTGGTTGATGGAAGACATTTGGTTTTGATCAGAATATTCTGTTCAGACGAAGCCCCATCATCAATCCTGCCAAGCCCTTATATATGTGTGCTTGCACATGTAGCAAGCAAACTGAATTTTTTAAAATAAATGAAACAGTCTTAGACTGATTGTGTGTGTTGGTGTGTTTCAATAAATGTCTAAATAGAGCTAATCAATCTATACTGAAGGTATAACACCTCCGTTACACGATGGCAGGGTGATACAACAAGGCCACGGTCACACTGACAACACATTAGTGCCTCCAGCAAATCAGTCTTTTGTATGGGTGTGTGTGTTTCAGGTTTGTTGTCTCCTTACTATTCAGTGTCCCCCACCCCCTTCTTATCTCTCTCCATAACGCAAGCTGTCCACCACTGTCCGCCAACATGAAGCCGAACCAACTCCCCTTCTCCCTCTCATCTCCTTCCCACTCCTTGCCATCTATTCAAGGCTTGTTCCATCTCTGCTCTGGCAATCCACATATCTCCATCTGTCTTGTCTGATACCACCTCTGTTTACCTCCATCCCATCACCCTGCTTCTCCTTCTGTTCCTGTTTTTTCACCATCTCATTCTACTTTGCAAGATTTATCTGAGTGGTATACTGATCATTCGTCTTTTCTTTTCAGTCAGCATTACTGATCCTTTTAATTGCTCTGATTTATCCTCCTTTAAGAAAGGAACATCATATTACTCTTTGTGTAGTCAAATTGAATGTGCATTTTATATATAGTTTATGGGAAAGTGTAAAATATCTTGCAAATGATTGCAAAATCATCTAAAAATAATTTATCCATAATTATTTCAACACTTGTGATCATTATGACAGTGGGTGTAGGTTTAATGTGATAACAATGTGTAGTGGGCAGTGAAATAAATATTGGTTTTCATTTGTGGTGACTGTTGACTATAATAAGGGATGAGATAGATCCTGGAACGTAGCCTGGTCTGTAGCAGGCTAGGTCCGCAAAATAAATCTCCATGGTAATTTATGTCATATCCTATCACACTTTCTACTATCCTGCTTTGTGCAACCGGATCGCGAATGAGTTTAGCCAGTATGACCAAGATATCCCGGCTTAATTCCTTATCTCGGTTTTGTGCAACAGCCCTCTGGTGCGCCAAGTGCTTTACTGTTGTTTCAACTGGTTGGGCACCTCCCAGTTTCTGTAAGCCGCTGTACTGTGACAGTGGCAAATTTGAAAAACCAAAGAGCTGGAAGGGATCCATATGTGTAGGCATGTGTTCAACCCATCTAAACTCAAAAAGGGACTTATATAGCAAATATTACAAAAACCGAAAAGCTTAAAGCATTAAAAAGCTTTTTTAAAAAAAATCCCAGATAAACAGAAATTGTGGAGTTACGACTGGATATAATGACATAGTTTATGTTTGACTCATCCTGGTGCTATTCCTGATGTGTAAAGATAGTAAATAGGGACACCTAGTGTTTTGGATGTCCTTACGTGATAGTGTAAAGTGTTATGGCCCTTTGCCGCTGCAACGATCAATGGGTCGAATGTAATCCTCCCAAAAATCAGTGGATCAAAAAGAGCTACACAGGTTTTTTTTTTAAGATCTGTTGTGCGGTTTTAAAGCTGCAATACTGAAATTTGGCAGATTTTATCACTGAGGCGCCCCCTAATGATGACTAATTAATCGTTTTGCCTCTTCTCTGAGATCTCTCCAGTCAGTCCAAAGTTGACTCCTGTCTTATCTCTTGATTCGTCTCTTTCTCTCATTCTTTTCCTCGCTTCCTCTGATAATGTCCTTTAGGTTTCTTTGCTAAATCAACCATGGTGGGTGTTCAAAATGGCCACTGTGTTGATGTGCAGTTTCTAGCATGTGAGGCAGTGCTGTAAAGCAAAATGCTGCGGTAAAGCGACGCGCCGATCAAGAGACCATATGAAACCACTTTCAGTTTGATTGAACTCATACAAATCACACTGACGGATTGAAACCACATCCTCTAAAGGAATTAAATTCCTAGTCAATGCCAACAAAAGTAGCATGATTCAAATGTCAAACCTTAACACAAAAATCCAAAAAGTACATTGACATGATTTTGAAACTATATTAAAAAAAATTGTGGGGGAGGTGGGACTTTCCTTTCAAAGCCACAGCACTTTGTAAGCCTCTAACATTGAAAGGTGTGTCATTGCCAGAGACTGCCAAATATCTGAGCAATTTTCAACAAAATCCCCAACAATTCTAACCTCTGAGCACCTGAGCATGCAAAGACACACCCACACACCACCTCTCCTGCCCTCCTCTCAGCCCTGCCTGTACTGGCTTATGATGCAATGATCTCCTACGCAAGCATGTGTTTTTTGCATCGATGAATAAGCACATCAGTCAGCCAGCACATGAATGTGTGCGTGAGTAAAAAGAGTGTCTGAATGTATGTGTCAGTCTGAATGTGTGGGAGAAACAGACAGAGAAACAGAGTGGGTGAGTGAACGCTGGCATAAGTAGGTTACAGGTAATGCATAACGTGGTTATGTTTTTTTGAGTGTGTGTGTTTGTGTCTACCACATGGACAGTATGTGCTATATGCACCACTGAGTACACAGTATGTGGCTTTCCCATTCAGCTGTGTGGCTCTGTTGGTGCGTCTCCCAGCACTCTGACTCACATTTAATCTGAAAGCAGAACAGAATAGAAGTGATTCCTCCATTCCGATCAAATATATTAACCGTGTGTGCATGTTTTTGCACGTATGCAGACTTATTGCTCAACACAGTATTCATCAAGGACCCCATCCTGCCATGACTCTTCACTGTGTGCTTTTGCCCACAGCAGGCGAACTATTTGAGCATGTGACTGCATGCAAGTGGGTGTACGATTCATTTTTTGTTGGTGTTATACTGAGCCATCTACTACGCATATTGGCATGTGGGTGGCTGCTGCCTCGTTTTAAAAGGCGTGACAGTTAACCCGAGTGTGTGCGAAAGTGAGAGAGGGATTTGAAATGTTGGCCGTTAACCAAATCCCAAGAGATACTCACATTTTGGAAGGATTGGGGATTAAAAAGTGACGGAGAGAAATAAATAGCAGTCAGTGCTTGAAAGAAAGTGAACCCCTGAAACAGGAGAAATTGATGAGAAGAAATGGGAGAGATAAAAAGAAATAAGAAACCCAGGAAAATAAAGAGTGAAGGTTAGAGCTCATGAACATTATGATGCTGTGTTGGTGAGGGGGGCAGAAAAAGTCATGCACAGAGCATTGCAAATATATGAATATAAGGTTGTGTTTGTTCCCCCAGGGGCGATTGCCGCCATCTGTACACCAACATGTAGCTTTGATCTACATCTGGCCTGGAAAAAAAGAGAAGACTAAAAAACATGGCTTGCTGATGATATCCAATCACTGCTACAAAATGAACACACACATCACACAGTTAATACACTTATCAGTGTGTTATGCAAGCATTTAAACAAATGGCTTGCAGTAAGCATAGAGTGTTCTCAACAATGACGACAAAAAGCAGCTAATGGGCTGAAATCAACCTGGAAAAAGGCAATGGATTATAACCCGCAACACACAAAAATTATGATGTCTCCTAGAGATGCTGTGCGCTTTTGTATTCATTAAAAAAAAAGGCAAATAATTCCAACAATCACCTCGAGTTTTTCATTTCTGGCTACCATCAGGCTACAAAATCACATATACATATTCCAAGGTTTTTTCTGGTAAGTGGGACAGAAAAGGCGTTACTAAATTTGCTACAGATCTCTCCCAGCTCCGCTCATTTGAGAGGAGCACTCACTGGCTGTAAATGATACATTGCTTAAAGTGTTTACAGACACAAAAGTTTAAGAGTACACAATAAATGGTGGCCTTTCAACACAGAATACTACGTCCATGTGATTTCTGTTAATGACCGTAGAAGAATTGAACGGGGGTTGTTGGAGGAATCGGCCCAGGCCAAAACTATCAAGCTGGGAGAAACACAGTCATTAATCTAAATGCAAACAATAGCCACCTACTTCTTTACTGTTGCACAGTTTTTGTGGAGGATTGCAAGCTTTGAGTCTCAGGAAGAACCGGGGAGGATACCACACAAATCACAGCGCCAAAAAAAAGAGTGCTTTGGCCATCTCTTTGGTTTTTGAATAGACTATTATCCAGAGACTGAGCAGACTGTAAATTGTCTGCTCTTTTTTTTTTCTTTTAAATATTCCAAACATTAGCTAGTCAAATTATTGCTTACAAAGGCAGGAATAGTTCACATCTTATTGTTCAAGGCTTTCCTCAAATTGGTTCAACAAAGAATGAAACTGAACTAATACAAGGTTAATATTTCAACAATCAGAGCTTGAATTATTCAAGGTGCTGCAGAGCATTTATATTGTTTCACTGCAGCTTAAAAACAGGGGCAATATTGCATATAAGGAGAAAAACAGACGCCAGAATAATATCTGCAACAGCAGGTGGAGGTGCACCAGTTCAGAGATTCATGTTGGCAACTTGAGTGTTAACAGCGACCACAGCAGCAAAGGTGAAACTGCACTCTGAGGCAAATCCATCACATCCGCTGGGAAAGGGAGTGTGCTGTTATGCTGGCTTTTGGAGGGAGAAAGGCCAGCATTAAGGAAGGTAGACAGGACTGGGACCGTAGCAGAAACAAAAGAGCTTAGATTTAGCTTCTTTCTGACATCAATAGGGAAGTATGCAAAGAGGGATAAGCAAAAGCCCGATTGAAATATGAGGAAACTAGACAGAGAAAATAAGGATGAGGAAGAAACAAGAGGGCGAAATAAAGGTATGGAGGAAAAAGGAGCCACGTGACGGAGCCAATTCCTCCATCAGCTCATGTCTCTCTGCTGTATCTCATCCTCGCTGCCCCAGCTGCTCCCTTCCCATTCACTAAATCACCCTGCCTTTGATGTGGTCCTTCTCTGATAAAACCTGTTTTTTTTTTCCCCCTCCCATCAGCCTCTCCACCTCCTCCCCCTCACCTTCATCCACTCCAGCCAATTTTCTCTCCACCACAGGCTAATCCTTCTTTTCTCAGCTCTCATCTCTGCTCTTCCTCCCCCTTGACTTCTCACTACGTGCCCTCCTCTTCTCCTTCTCATCAACCTCCTCTCGCCACCCTCTGTCTGTCTCGTTTCATGATCCGTGCATGATTTACACAGATTTTCACTGCTTCTCCCCCTTTAACACCTACACTGAACAGGCATTTTTTTTTACAGCTCAAATCATTCAGTGTGAAATGATCTTTGATGGGCCCGTAACTAATCACAACTTGCTTGATTACTGAAGATGTTCATTTAGGATGTGATTTTCAGCCACGTTAGCCAGCATACATTCACCGACGTCAAGAGATTAAACAGAGAATAGCTGTCACTGTTCCTAATCTGACGACAAAACATGAGTCATTCCTCACAGAGTTTTGTATCTAATGTGACAAGACACCTCAGAGATGTGATTCGGACATGAACACAATAAACAGAAAGAAGGTACAAGTAAGAAAAAGAAAATAAAGGGAGAAAAACAGAATGAAAAGAATATGTTTCAAGTCATAAATGCAAAAAAAAAAAAATACATGCAACAACATGGGCTCTGATAAATGGTGGGTGGTTTAAATGCCATTTTTGGACAATAGACATCCAGAATGGATGTGAAAACTATGGTTTCAAGGTTTTCTCACAATAACAATGTGGACAACAGAGCCTTTAAAACCAGTTCATAATTTATGATTAAACTTTATCAAAATAAAGTAAATCACTGGCTGAGCTGATATGGGATAATCCAGCAGCTGTAGAAGACGCTGGTTTGTCTTAAAATATGGAAAATTAACTGCAGGAAAAACCTTTTTTAGTCAAATTTATGAAAAAAAAACACTAACTAAGAGACCACACTGACTTGCCCCCTCTTATCATCATGGCTTAAGTATTCCATTATCATTACAGATCCCTTGTTGAACTGCTTGTGCAATCATTTGTCTCTGATCAACACAAAAAACTCAGACAAAGGCTCCGACTGACTCAGTTGTTTCCTAATCATGTAAACAGACGTTAACCAGGGCAACAACATACCTTTTGGGAAATCCCTGACTAAATTTGGGATGAGGGTTTTGTTCAGAAAAGTCTTGAGCTATGAGCTTCACCTCTCGCTTCATTATCTCTCTGCTCGTGCCCTGCAGAAGCTTCTTCCCACTTTTCCCCATTTCATTCCTCATCTAGTCCTTCTTTGCTGAGCCTGAGCAGAGACTAACAGTCATCCTGCTGACATGAGCTGACACTTAGCTTGAAGCAAAAAAGCCTGCCATGATACGCACACACACACACACACATATGCAAAGTAAAGCACTATCTGATATGAGTTGAAAGATTATTTAGACTGTGTGATGCATGCACTTCTATAAGTAAGGCCTAAATACAGGAAGAACACTGTCAAATACAGAGAACTCACATTTCACAGCAAGATCATCTAATGGAAATTTCACAAAAAAAAGTTTCACTGACACCAGCATTTCATCAAACTTGCTTGATACATTGCCTCAGCAACCAAACCAGTGTGGGTATACTCAACACGCTTTGCGCAACGTTTGATGTTAAGCAGAGCAAATTGATTTAAACTCATTATGCTACAACCTTTTTTTTCCCCGTTGTGTAATACAAACAGAAGACCCCAAGAGAGCTGTAATTAAGTGGACTCTTAAGGACAAGTGGCTTTACGGAAAAACACATACATAAGCATAAACCTCCTTTAGATGTAAGTGTAAGGCGACACAGAAGGTGCTGCGATGAGAGCATAAACACAATCTCACATGCACCAAAACTACAGCATGCCGAAAGGTCTCGGGCGTAAAGTATTCTATGCAACAGTGTGAGAAAAGGCGTTTATAATGTAGCAACAGCCTGAGCATGTATTAGCACATCACATCCGTTTGCAGGAAGGTACAGGGGTGAAACGGAGAGGCAGAAACAAGAGCAGTGATCTTTCCATATATATTGTATACAGTGCATTAACAGCTGGCTGCCTGCCTGAACGCAGCACAGTCAACTGAAATGAGCGGAGGCCGTCTCTACAGACATATACTCCGATGAGTGGATTGAGAACCACTGCTTGTGTGCTTTTCTTAGTCATAGAGTTGCCCCTCCTCTGCCTATGACTAAATGCTGTGAACCTTCAGCAAACCTTTTAACTTGGCTGTACACACTCAAACTTGGTTCTGTCACGAGAACATATTGTATTCCTCATAACGTGAGAGGGCACGAGTTCATATACTATGATGAAGTAAAAGGAAAGGCCATAATAATAAGTGAAATCCAGGAATTTCTTTATTCAACTAATTCTTAATGTTTTAAACTGAACATAAACACACAACATTCATAATGATTATTTTCTGGATAAGAATTTCTATGTGGACAAACATGGAGGAACACCAATTTAAAGGAATCACTGAAGCCAAAAACATTATTCATCCCTTTTTTTCCAATGCTGGGCCAACACTTATATTGAATGTCCTAATGTATACAAAAATAACCACTAACCCAACAGCTGGAATATTCCCAAAAGAGAAAAAAGAAACAGGTGTTGTAAGACTTCTGAATTGCTAGAACTTTTATACTTTTAGAAAAGCAGACTGTAATTTATTCCCACTTACACCAGATAGAAACAAGTTATGTCTGTCCAATCTTTTTTAATACAGCAGATGTGCCTTTGTGTCCCTTTTATATAAACAGATGGGAAAAACTCTTCTACTTGGCAAGATGCACTAGCCAAAGGAACCAGAAGTAAGTTTCTATAAGCTGCAGACATAACATCTGTTTTTAACGTTGGGGTTGTTTCTAAGTTTTTAAAACATGAAAAAATGATTTTAAATCGTGGACCACAACTGAGATGTACCTAAATGAGACAATGTCATCCAGAAACATAAAACTAAGGGTGCTTTCACACTTCGATCCAGACTTTCCTACTTCTCAGTTTGGTTTGGACTAAAATTACAAGTGTGAAAACATCCGTGGCCCACAGTTGGGATGGAATGGCTCAAAGTTGGTCCAACAAAGAGATAATCACAGTCTGGATTGAACTTTTTCCCCAGTTTGTTTTAGGGTGTTAAAAAAAAAAAAAAAAAAAAAAAAAAAAAAGAAGAAGGAAGACCATTTTGGTTTTTGGAGGACACACAGGAAGCTAAAATCTGGAAAGAGGACAAATAGATGCAGTAGGAGTTGGGGAGCGGGGACCTGGATTATTTCATGTCAACGTGGACATACACCTGTCTCTAAACCATTCAATCTAGTTTAGAGTGATGTAGATCATATTGGTGATGATGAAAGGATCTGGGCATGTCACATAAAATAGCTTGGGGCACTTGTGTAAAGTGCAGTGTGAAAGGAAGCCATAGTGGGTGAAATGTATACAATGTAAACATTACTTTGGAACATTTCATGGTTTAAACTTTCCGATGTGAAACCATTTCAATTTCAATATCATGTTTAAGCTAAAGCATAAACATTCACAGGTGTGAATGGGAATCAACAAAAACCTGCAGGATAGCAGCCCTCAAGGACCAGAGTTTGACACCTTTGCTCAAACCGAAGCTGAACGACAAACCGAGCTCTAAACTTAAATCTTCAAGGTAAAAGAACTTGGTCCATATAAAAGGAAACTGATGAGTCACTAAGATGTGACTGGATGAGCATGTTCACTCCAATAGCGCAAGGAATAAGAGTAGAAGCAAACACACACAGCCAAGATGTCAAAAAAATAGGACCTTTTGCGCAACTTTCATGGATGCTTTCCTTCCTCTCTTTTTTCAGTGCCTCTACTCTCTCTCTCTCTCTCCCCTCTCCTCCGTCTTGCTCTACTTCCCACAGCCACAGGCAAGGACACACCAAGGCTTGTTACTTCCAAAGGAGGGCAACCTATACACACACACACACACATTTAGTCAAACATACATAGCAAATTCAACTCTGTCTAGCTTATCACATAGAAGAAGAAAAGTTGTGGATATCTCACAAATTGAGCTTAGCATGTGTTGCAATGTTTGTTGATGACTCCATCAGAAAAAAGCAATTGTTGCTGGCAAGTTTTCCTAACTTGCACTTTGTTATCCAGAGTACTGGGGCTGTTGTCTGGCCTATCTTTCCCTCTAAACCTGCAAGACTGAGCATGTGACCTGCAGCATGTGTGTGGGTTGACTTGTCGAGATAACGTAGAGCTTGTGCTGAGAGAAAGAGGAAACCCGTCTTGCCAGCAGGCCTTTTCTGTACATGAGAGTTGATGGTGAAAATTAAAACCTTTACCGATTAAATCTCACTCCAGGAACATCGAGCAGAACCCCCATCTTTCCTGTCACGCACAACCCGAGCATACACACAATACAATTGACCTCTTCATTAAAGCGATTACAGATTAATGAGCAGAGCGACCGCCTAATCCAGTTTATCTCGAGATGGGGAAGCGATGCCATGGAGGCTCCATGTACACCGCCTCGCACCGCTGCATGGAGCTGCATTGGTGCTGGGTGATCATATCAGGTTATCAACCAATCACAGAGCCACTCCTGCCTGGACACAGTCATCATAACGGGCTGTGAGGATCAGAGTGACAGAATGAGTTGAGCCGAGGAACAGAAACTGAGCCAAACGGCTATGTATTATAAAACAAAACACTTCGTATTCTAAACTGGTTCACTTCCATCATCTTAAGTCATATTAACTTCACGTCCTGAAGTTCAGCATTTAGCAAAAAAGCGGGACACTTACTGGCTTTTCTTGTTGGGATCCACAAGTCATGCAGATGTAAATAAAAAAGGTAGAAATATTATAAACACCACCAAACAACTGCTACATGTAGGAAAAGTATTGAACATGCTCACCAATGTCAATGTATTATTGTCAGTAATACTTAAGACACAGGCAATGTGTCAAGGTCAATCTGTGTTAAGTGCATTACAAGCTTGTGTTATCACCTATAGGAAGCGGTGTGTAACCCGAGCAGCAGTGGATTATAAGCATGTGCACGCATTATTTGCATGGACATAGATTGACAGTAGAGACTAAGCTGCAGCAACTGGTTGCATTTTCTTCAGTCTTTCCATTCACAGATGGCCTGTGGATCTTTTTGTGCGCACTTTAATGATCATAAGATCCCAATTTTAGCTGCAAGACTTTGCCTTTAAAGTTTAATGGAAAAAAAGAAGTTCCAGACAGCTTTCTCTCTACGGTAGATACTGTACTCAGAACATGCAAAACTTCAACCAACAAGAGAAGATTTCATCCTGGACTGCTGCACTTTGATTTTTCCATCTCACATTCCCAACTGCAAACTGTTCAAGTTTCAACAAGACAAAAATATAACCAAGTAGAAATGTTTTGTCACAACATGTTGTCGTGGGGCTTTTGTCAGTCCGATCTGTGTTTCCTACACTGCAGATGTAACTGGATGCCACCGTGTCCTTTTCCCAACACATTAGATAAAAGCGCAGCGTATGTCAGCGATATTGTCCGTGAACTGCAGTCAGTACACATTGGATATCGAAAGCTGTGCCTTAGCTGCTAGATGGGAGTGTTTGAATCTGTAGCAGGGTAACCGTTGGCAAAAGCATTGCAGCACTCAAGAGTACGCACAAACATCAGAATACCGCAACAAAGTACTTTTCAAACCACAGCAGCTTCATAGCCCGATCAACTGAAACATCTTCACTGCAGCAGCATCACAACTTAGAATCTGTTTTTTCCCCCCTTTTGTTCGTGACCCTGTTTGAAAGAAACAAACATCAGCCACCAACCAAATGACCTTTGTTTGTTTGCAGGCTTTTATTCTTTGGTTTCTAAAATCTCTTTTCGGCCAGAATATGTTTTAGATTAGAAAATGTTCATGTTGCATTAGATCAAAACTCTTGTGCTATATCACAATTTTTAAGAGAGATTTCAGAAAATCCGTAGTTTTGGTTTGTTAGAGGGGATGGTATGTTGAAACAAGCAGCAGAGGGTTGCACTAATTTTCCAGGCAGAATAACAGAAGCAGGTGGGAGGAGTAAACACAACTTAAAGAGCTTTGACCAAACCTCAGCATCATCAAGACTCTTGTATTAAATCAGTGATACACCTCCCCTCAATACGCCATGTTTTCCACCTCTTCCTAAGTGTTCTTTGATTAGCTGTATTATCATATGTAAAAATATGCATTTAATATTTCTAGGCTAGCAACATTACTTCAAACTTGTTTACAGTGGGTCTTTCAGCCTTAGCACCAGCAATATTTAATTAGTGGCACAACTACAGTTGTTTTTAAGGCCTGGTAGAAAGTGTTTCTGTGCAAGGAGGGAAAAAAATCTTAAATGAGTGAAAAAGATACACATATATTTTTCATATTCTGTCAAACAGCAGTTTGCATTATATACCCTGTTAAGGCAGGAGCACCCAAACTGTACAGCAGATGGATACACTGCAAACAGACAGCTGAATGAAACTTACATTGCAACATTTGGTGCATGTATGACGCCTTTACACAAAACAAAAATCTGTTTTTTGGTCCATCAGTCTTTGGCAAGTAAGCTGTAAACTGTTCACCAGCCCTAAATATTATTACTGGCCATAAAATTGCATTATTCATCACTGGTCCTAAAGTAACTACCGCCACTTGTTACTATACAAATACATCACTTTAAAGAGGCATTTATGAACATCGGATTCTAAAATTTTACTCCGAGGGCTTTCAAATAAAAAAACCCCACATTTAATCACTGCTGTCATTGGTATGATGGAGTCATGTATTAGTCATATCAGTCTTAGCTTATGAATAAAAAGCACAGTGCTGTAATATATCCACATATATAGCTGTTATATATTCTGACCAACGTGCCTTTTAAAAAAAGAAAAAAGAAAAACAGGATTGTAGAAGCCAGTTTTGGTGAGCAGTAATTTGGTAATAACAGCAGACAAACTGAAGCCATCTAGAAGAAGTTATTTGTTCGGCTGCTGCTGCTTGGGTGTACAGGTGGTGTATCAACCCATGAAACTGCTGTGAGTGACTGTCAGAAGAAGTTGGGGGCTTTTGTCTTGTTTGACAATATGGCAGACATTTCTCTTATTAAATCCTGTCTGAAATCAAACCAGTGCACGCACGTTATATGAACCAGTGAGATATCAGAGCTGGCCTTTTTCTGTTGACTCATTTTCAAGCCTGAACTGAAACTCTAACCCTTTTATTCCTATGAAGAACTATAAAAAGAGAAGAGGCTTCAGATGGGAATTACAGCACAGAGAGCGATGCCGGTGAAATTCTTTTGCAGCTTTTAAAAGCAGGTTGAAGGGTTTCACTACAGGATTTTACAGCCTGTCAGCCTTGAAGCTGCTGAGGAAAATAGTTTACTGGTTAGCCTTTTTAACTGCAATATCATGATTCTGAATGACAATAAGTAAATGGCTTTGAAAAGTCCCGGATAAACAGATCGTTAACAACGCCAACGACGGTTGTGCACTCAATGTCATCGTTTCTCCCTGAGGCTTGAAAGGCTGCAAATAAAAACTGGGAATAATCATGGGTAACTGGATGAGGAGCAGAGTTATACTTCACATTCCATCTCCCTTCATCTCTGACGGGCGAGCCGAGTTGCACAGGAAAATTCAGACCTCTGTGCCACTCAGCCGAGTGGATGAACGAGCAGAGTCAAGGCGAGCGGTGCAGCCAAAGCTCTTTTAACGAACACTACTACCCCATCTGTGTGTTTGTGCATCTATGCAACAGCCTGCTGGCGCTCCATCCGTCTCTTTCCATTTGTGTGCACGTTTACAGGGTAATGCAATGCTGACACTCGAGGAACGGAGTGTGATGGCCCACTATTGTGTTGCAGGGCAATTACAGTAAACCAGTCAAACAAATGCACAATATATAATTCAGAACATCCTGCATTACGCAATGCATATCTTCACAGCAGCAGTATTCATTACCGACGAGTGGATTTATTTTTAATGCAATGACCATGCTGTTTTCGCTCGTCTATATTTCCTCTTTGAGCCGAGTCTCTTTTCAAATACATAAAAAGAGCTTCAATAGTGTTTTCAATGCCCGTGACAGAACTTTTTTGTGTGTCATTGACAGATAAATTTGCTACACTACTCAAAAACACATCTCATAGGTCAGATCTCTCACGCAGCCAAAAGATCACATGATGGCCTGTATCACAATTTTCCCCACAGATTTAGTTGCGCTAATGGGATTAAATAATTATTTGAGCATATGGTTGGCTAACTGCAAAGCAACTTGGATTTGAGGGTCAAAGACCAGAATCATAAATCACTGCATCCTGTTTTTGATCTAATTTCATTTTAAAAGTCCTGCCTAAATCAGAAACGGTGACTTGTGTCTCCACCATTTTGATATAGTTCCACTAAATAATTTACACCTTAAAATTGTGTGGTAGTTCAAAGGAATGTCTCTCTCTAGCTTAGTTTAAGGGAGGTAGGAATGTCTGGACAGAGCTGTTTTATTATTTATAGAAGCAATATGTCTCAATGTGTAAAAGTAAGATAGTCTACATTTGACTAGTGGTGAACCATTCAACCCATAACAGGAAGGAAACGTCTATTTTCAGGTTGTGCCTTTGACCCCAAACTCAGTACCTCATAAATTAAGAGTGACAAAAATCTTCTCGCATGTACTCTAAGTTGGTTGCTTGATTCTTTGGAAACGATGGGACTAAATGCCAGGAAATAACTTATCCGCTACATACAGAACGATTTCTCTTCCAGACATCTTTCACATTTTTTTCTGTTTACATGTAAATTGAAATCAATCTAAAATACTGGTTAGACTGGTCGCCAAATGATTAAGAAGTGACACAATGAGCAAAGACCTAGCATGCATCTATGGGCCTGAGTCATGGGATTTTCCCCTGAGCTTTACAAGGAGGCCTTCTTTAATGATGCAAGACAACAAGCTCAGCATCAGGGTCCATTCCTAGAATACCTGATGGTAAGCAGCAGCACAAAGAGGCCTCAACTAAAAACTCTATCGGATGCTGGAATCCAAAACGTGTGTTTGAACAATGGCTGACATTCCACCCGACAGAAAAACCCTTAAATACACCTGAGAACTGCTAATCCTTATTCACCACGACCTCTATATTTCTCAGGTGAAGTGTCAAGCCTGGTCGCGCAGCTGCTGGGATTATTTAGCTGCAGAGAATGAGTCTCTCCCCCTGAGGTGAGGGATGAGAACCAATGAACTGAGCAAAGGGGATGATGCCAACCACCCGCCTGTGAGTGTGCTCATGACACTGCAGAATCAAGGAAAGACAGCACGGAGCGGAATCGCCCATTACTCCACTCTGAAAGAGCTGGTCTGGAGCCAGTGGAGTGATTTATTCCTTTCTAGTAAAGACAAATATACAAGGTCAGGACGGCGGGACACACAGAAATGACCTCAGAGGCTCTTGCGCAACATTGTTGGTTACAAGGAAGGGTGCAGCTGATTTCTAGATGCTCTTCAGAACAAACATTTGGGGCATCATGGTTATTCATATTTGCAGATGGACACAGGACACTGGCACAATTTGACTCATGACAGCTGAAAGAAGTGATATAATCTCTAACTCAAATATTTCCTGTTATTCTCTTCTGAATATCAGCAGATACACGATCATGGGTGGATATATCTAGCTTTTTTTTTCTCTCTCCCCTGTTTCTCAACAAATCAGGATTGGGAGGAAGCAGATGAAGGCATGTTTGTGCTTGCGAGGGCAACTTCAACCCAGAAGCACTGCGTAAACAACATACCAAGTGGCATTTTGGTTAAGCAGGAAGAGGTTAGAGCAACAACACCTCAACTTGAGGGGGGGGAAGTTGTGAGTTCTCACTGAAGCTGTGAAGATTAAGAAACAAGAAAGTTAAAGTGAAGTAAACAGGTCATGCTCAGTGAACAGAAAAGCATCGAAATGACCGATTTGGAGTCTATAACATGCTGATTCTTTAGCTGCTGGCAGTGCAGTTTCTGCAGCTCATTCTGTTGCTTGTGTCTGTGAGAAATCCTATTTAAATGTAGATGACAGAGCCAGAGCTTCTTCTCCCATCACCCTGCCTCATTCTCAGTTTCTCCCCAACACTTCTCTATTTTTCTGACTCTCTCTCTCAGTATCTTCTGTGCTGCTGCAACTGCAATGAAATTGAAGATATATGACAGACCGTGACAAATGCAAAGGAAGAAAAAAAAAAAAGCTCCCCAAAAACTTCTGCAATCACATTTCAGTACACGATGCCAAAACATTTACAAATCGGCTGAAGACATTAGCAAGCATACAAGAAGAACGTAATAATCCCTCACAAGAGGAAAACTCAGCTGCTACGATGTTTAAAATGCAGGCTAAAAATGAGCTGTACCAAAATATAGATCCAGGAGTTCATGATTTATTTACTAATGTATGATACACACACACACTTATAAAAAGGCATAGCTCAAAATGCTAAGAGGCAAAATATACCCTTGAGACTTTGCCTCCAACCCAGTAAATCCCCAAAGCATGTTGGAAAGCAGCATTAAGATATCAGCATGTTCTCTTTGTGTGATGATGGCCGTGGTGCTTTTAACAGCATGCTTTATTCATATTAATTGCGTCCAGTATCCCAAACACCTGGGTTCATATGGAGGGATTCAACCCAGGTTTTCGAAAAGAAAAATAGAATAGTCTGTTTTGTTTTGCTTCTCCCTCAGAGAAAAAGGGGAAAAAATAACCTTGAAACTAAATCATGACCGTGGCTACACCGTCATAGATATGGGACACACTTCAAACAAGAGCAACATAATCTTATGTGTCTTATCTTAGGTCATATAAGAAAATGCATACGCTTCTATAGTCCGTGTCACATACATGGCAGCCAGCTGAATCCCTTTGTAGACCGAATGTGGAGTCTTTCAGTCAAACAAAGCCCATTTCAGTGTCTTATGATAGGGACTGAGCTTAGGTGGATAAGGTGTCTAGCGTCTTGTGACCTTGCTGTATTGCCAATATGAACATAGACAAAATCTCCCCACATCACTGCCACCGGTGATTAATTAACATGTAGAGGGGGGAAAGGCTGACAATTTGAAGAGGTGTTTTTTTTTACTCACAAAACATCATTCTGAGACTCTCTCTTTCCAAAAGCCAATACATCACAGCCTTATGTTATTATGGATGTACCACATATTGGATATAAACTGCCCCTCTACTAGAGCAGCGACAGTCTGCAATCCAATTCTTTATCAATCTTCTGTGGCTGAATTAATCAAAAGCGCAACAACTGAAGCTGTGCTTGGGAAAAGGCTGCAGCTGCCCCAGCAAAACAATTCTCTAAACATAACAGATAACCAGCTTGTTTATGTTATCCTCAGAAATGTGGTTGTAAATACTGCTGGGTAATTATTCCTTGGAATGATCGGACAATCAGATGTCTAAAACATATTAAAAGTGATAGAATGGTTCTAGGTCCAATCAGGTAGGTCTGAGATAAATGTTCAAATTACACAAACATGATAATTGGTTTAATTGGACCTTCTATGTTAGGACTGCACAATAGCAACACCCATATCCAAAAAAGGTGATGATAAAAATAAAAAAAAAAGCTCCCATGTGTGTTTGTTTATTTGGATTTCCACGGTGTAAACACATTGAGTGGGTTATTTTCTATTTATGTTCACAACCAGTCCAAAAATGACAAGTCATGCTCCCTTTTCACATACCCTCCACTCCCCCCGCCCGACGCCGTGGCCCCTTTCACATACCTCGGCACGCAGCTGGGTGAGGAGCGGTCAACCTCCCAGGTGGCGTACAGGTTCATGTGGACCGGTCGGTTGGAGGTGATGCTGACCGGCTTGGAGGGCTGCATGTGCGGCGAAGGGACGCCCCCAGTCCGCTGGAGCCCTCCTCGCTCCGACATCCTGGAGGCTTGAAAGAAGGGCTATCAGACGGCGCTAGTAGTGAGGGAGGGGGGGCTACCCGTTGCAGGCTGCTTGCTATGTAAGTCTGTCGACCCTCTTCTGATGCGGTAGCTCCTTCTCTTTCTTTTACCTTGTTGGGTTTTTTATTGTTTCAGGCTCCAAATGGTGCAAACGCGTCAACGTTCCCCGCGTGCAGTGCTAACCGAAAGTTGACCCGTTTTCTGCTAATCACCGCTAGATAGTGAAAACATAGCCGTGGTCGGGATCTTTGTACCCCCCCCCTAAAAAAAGCAGGCAGCTAATCCCCGTGTTGGTCCTGCGTAACTTCGTGTCAGCTCGCTGTGAGCTGGTGTTTATCGGTGCAGGAAACGGAAATTTCTCTCAGTGAAGTCGTACAGCGAGCGGAGAGCAACTAGAGCGACGCCTCCTCAGCCAGAGTACGTAAAGCGACTCCAGAGCACGAGACACACATACACAGGAACTGGCCAATAGAATGCTTCGCTTGTCTGACTGTGTGTTTGGAAAATCCACATTTCTATACATTTAATATTAATAACCGTGATGTAAATGATTTAAAAAAAAAAGTCAAAAGTACACTATTATTATTGCTTTTATCATTAGAGATGTAGCTATCATTACAAAGTATGTTGTATGGTTGTTTTTTAAACGCTTCATTACACTCCTCTATATGAATAGAACCATATTTGGTGGATTTTGATTCAATATATTATATGCTAGCAATGACATAAATGACTTTGAAGAGACTACGTTTTATATAAGACTGTTGATATAAACCAATAAAATGTATACAACTGGACAGTAAGACTAAGTAGGGCTATGGCCCTATAGTCTCCTGAACTATCACACCTTTTCAATAGCCTGTGTTTATGGTATGCAGTGTTAAAGGATTTCATGTAGAAAAAAACAATCTCCTGGGGTTTTCCTAGGAACTGGTATAAGCAAACTGTTCTATTTTAGGCCTACATTGCACACTTAACTGGAGTCTCAGGTGTTGCTGAAATGATTTTTATTAGTCACACACATGTTCAAACTCTCTCACACGCAAAAAAGGTGCAAAACCGGTTGGTCACTGGTGAGCTGAGCTTGCTTTCATTTCAAACCCTTGTCTCATTTCTTCAGCTGTCAGATAAGACAGCTATAAATGGAAAGAGAAAACCCCACTTTCACTTATCTTTACGAAGCCAATAATAACACCAAGATGTCCCATTAAACAAAAGTCCCCATAAAGTTTTTTTCCCCCACTTCTGTTTAATTCTTAACTACCATCTTTCCACTTTTATTTCCATTCCCCCACGCTGCTCCTCTCCCAGGGTTTGGCTGTCTGTCAGAGCAACATGAAACAGGTGGAGCTTTTGCACCCTCGGGTGACAAAGGCAGAGCTCTGATTACAATCACAGAGTCTGATGATGAATCAGAAGGTGATCTAATGACAACGTCACAGACGTCACACCCGGCTGGCTGCCATCAGTTAGGTAGATTATCTCAGCTGTGATCAGGGCTTACAACATAATGTGCGAGTTCATGGCAGCCTGGTATGCACTTACAACTGAGGTCTAATGAAGTACTGATAGGAGGCTTTTTTTTTTACCGTAATGATTCCTAGAGGTTATGTTACATCACCAACATAATGGAAATATAAAGCTGAGGTCATGAGGTTAGGAAGCATCATCTCCTAATGCATTGATAGCTATTGTAAAGTAGTTGTAGATAGTAATTGTAGAGGCTAATGCTAGGCATATTTATCTAAATGACCTATCAGCTGTTAATTTTAATTAATACATAATATTTAAACATGGATTTTGTTTTGAATTTTGGAGATATTTTAGGATCTTGTATTTAAAGTTTTGACAATGGACTATTTTTCTTATAATTAACTTATAGCAAATCTGCTTTAGAATGAGTAATAATAACTCTTTTGAGAAATAGTTGAGGTTTATGTGCCACATCCCTTTCATGTGAGCATGAAACAGTGCACAATGTCACTTGATTTTTGGATAATCTGCTGAATGAGTTTAACACATTCCCCCACCTCCTTCTCCGTGCTCTTTTTAACAGTCTCTCACAAGCACAAGTGCTTGTCATTTCTAAACAGATTAGAAACAAGCAGATTAAAGCATAGTCACGGGATAATCCTGGGTCCCAAATCTGCAAAGTCATCAAATGACACCTCTGGGAGAGCGGTTCAAATCATCTCCGTGGCAACATATTAACGCTTTACATATAATCATGTAAATAAAATAGTACGGTTTTATATATAAGAACATTGCAAAAATAAATAAATCATTTGCTTCTTACCAAGTCTTCAAATTGAATATGTGCAATCTAGATTAACAATAACACAACATACTACACTGCTACCTGTGAACTTAAACAATACTATAGTGTGTGGAAAACACCCTACTATTCAGTAACTTGTAGAACCATATTCAGCAGCCATTTCTTCAAGTCGTCTTCTATATCATATTATCAATCTCTCATTGCTGTGGAGGACTTTTTGCTCCTTTTTTCTTAACAATATTGCTGCAGTTCATTGAGATTTGTGGGCATTCATTCATACACAGTGTGGCTGCAAATCATTACCCTTCCACCACCATGCTTGACAGCTGGTATGAGATGTTTATGCCCATACGCTGGGCTTGTTTTTTCTTATTACCACTTTGGTTTCATCAGTCAAAAGAACTTTGCTCCAGGTCTTACAGGGTTTTTTTTAATGCAGCTTTGCCATGTTATTTTAGTGAGAAGGGGCTTTCTCCTTATATTTCTACAAAGCGTATCCTTGGTCTGTCTATATACAATTGTACAGTCATGAACTTTGACATTTAACATACTAACTGAGGCATGTAAAGTCTAGGATTTAGCTCTTGGATTTTTCCATTTTTTGGGGCATTGCAGTCTGATTGGGTTGAACTTGCTTGAACGACTGAAATCAAGACGGACTGTCTTGAATTGTGTCCACTTATAACCCTTCCCAGATTGATAGGCAGCAAAGAAAGGGATTTTTAACACACCTAAATACTGCAGATCAACAAAATGCCAAAATGTCTGCTTTTATAGTCCTGCTCACCTAATAAGTGCAACTGATCAGCAATACCACGTGTTGATCTGAGATTGTGTCCAACTAATTTTAAAACCTTGTAAAGTCATTTTTTCTGTATACCCTGATAGATAAAAAACTTAGAACTAGAAAAGACACACGCACATAAGTGTTATTTGCGGAAATGCCCAAAAAGATGGACGGAGAAAATAAACCTGTTTGCTCCAAAAGGACCAATTAGTTAAGTTTTAGAGTCAAAGCCGGGATAAAAAAACAAAACAAAAAAAACATCCTCAAATGTTTCCTATAATTATCTCAAACTGTCCATAGTTGAGGTAACAGCATAGTTGTTGCAGTCCAGGTAATACTGTCACCTCTTTAGGAGGGTGAAAGGGTTTGATCTGGGCAGGCTGTTGCTCCATGTGCGTGCTTATGCACCAGTGACCGAGTCAGCATGAAGCAACTGCAGTTATGTAGGTCACTGTGCTTTCCTGTCAGGTGCTGTCCTGGCCTACCGAGTCCTCTACCGCCACCCAGCGGAAGGAGCTTGTACTGCAGCTTCATTTACTTAGCTTGGCTTAACTTTGCATTTTAAACAAAACATCATGTGACAATCTTTGTGTCCGGTAAAACCCCAGAATGATTTAAACAAAACAGGAACCTATAAGAAAAACAGCTGGGATCTTTTTTTCTCCATCACTTCATTTATTTACAAAAAAACAAAAATACTGTGGAAAAAAACCCAAAAAAAACCCAAGACCTAAAAAGTACAGATTAAACAGAGAAAGCTCGTGCTACCATTCTAATGAGACAACGACCACATGAGACGTGTTTTGTCGGCATTGTTGAAACATATTTTAAAAAGAAAACAACCTGTTTTTACTGGTCTAAAAGATGATCGGTGTTGTATTCTGCATCCTCTGAAACCGAAATTTGAGCATGTCTCTTCCTTTTTCACTTCCTCTGGTGACCGGCTCTCTCTCTGTGTTTTGTCTTGCTGATTCTCTAGAACTTGAACTCTTTGTATTTCTTGGCGCCGCCTCGTGTGTCCTGAGGCTGGGCCTTCCTCTTTTTTTGCTGTTTGGTGGAAAAGGAAGCAGAGGGTGAGAGTAGACATGATTAATATTTAAATATCAACCTGAAGGGAAAAACAGATGACTGGAAACTCCTACATTCCTCTGTTTTTAAAAGAGAAGTGTATGTTTTTAAGTCCCACAGAAAAAAACATACCAGGACTAACTTATGATCCAGATTTGATGGTTTATTACCTTCTGTTTAGCGGCATGCTCAGCCACCATGTCGCTAAAGTCCTCCTTCTCCACCTGGGCTTGTTGCTCTCTGACATGCTCCTCATACTTCTGTGTCATGGCCATTGGGTCAAGCTCCAACTCCTCAGGGGCCAGGGCCACCTCCACACCCTGCGACTCCTGTCCTCCACCTGCCTTACGACTTGCCATGGCCTGGAAGCATGAAAAAAAAAATATACAGGTTTAAGATACAGCTAGCGATACAGGCATTTCCATTTCGTCTGGATACCTGTGCAGCCTTACCGCTGACATTTCGTAGATGTGTGTTGAGGCCATCATGGCTGCTCCTACGGGGCCAGTTCTTCTCTCTGGGAGAACAGTGAAGAGCTGAGGTGTTTCATTCCTGGGGGAAAAAAAATTTGCTTGTTCATTGTGACTGAAAACAGAAAACACTCCTTCCTTACAGGCACATTGAATAACAGTACCATTAATATACATAAAGGTTTATGTAAATGACACAAACATTTTTATTCCTTTGATATACTTGAAGTTATTTTATATTTGAAAGTCCAGTACAGGGGTTCTGCAACTTGTGGCTCCGGAGCTGCAAGTGGCTTTTTGGACCTCCTACAATGGCTCTTGAAAACATTGGTTAAAAATGTTTAAGAACCAACTAATGTTTCTAATTACAGATATAATAAAAAATTCTGTTTTTTATTTGGGGTGATTGCATTAAATTTACACAACATAATAATAAAAAAATACCTGTAATATTTAATCTACTTTTCCTATTAGTTGGAATCTATGGACTTTTTTCTTTTACATAATTTTGCTGGGCTGAGGGCAAAAATGGCTCTTTGGATTGTAAAGGTTGCAGACCCTTGGTCCAGATTCAGATTGGGACTTTATTGCCAAGCAAGTTTGCACATACAAGGAATTTGTGTTGGGGCGGAGGTGCTAAAACCAAAGAAAACACATAATACTTTCTGTAGATGTGAATAGAGCCAACAAAAACTCAATTCTTATGTTCAAATTCATGGAAAAATACCTGTGAATATCATTTTACATTTATACCACCTGCTAGCCTCAATCTTACATGCTGAAAATAAAAAGAAATCAATGTTAATGGAAACTAAAGCAGCTGTATAAAATAGCGTGACACTCACCCATCCATGGCCTCCTCAATCTTCTTCTTCCTGAGCTCGATCAGCTCTGGAGTCTCCATGCCGGCTGGTACTGACGAGAAGCCTCCGGGAGTGATCAACCCACTTAAGCAAGAATGGGATAAGTTCAGCGTATTTGTCTTCATGGGGGAGTCGTTTCACGAGTCATTTCAAACACAAGGCTTGATTAAGATTATAAAACTGGTGAGCATCAATAGCCCGACTCAACCATAAACACATAAAACACCCAAGGAAATGATGAGCAGGGACCTGCAGCCCTACACAAGATAATCACAGACAAGTTAAACATCTTATCAACTAAACCAATTAAAGCGGGGAAACACTAATCAGACAGTAACAGGACAATTAGCTCATTCTGGTGATCGTCTGTAAGTTAAAGACTTCAATGTGTCAACACAGAAAAGAGCTAAATCTAAAAACACAAACCCCTCAGAGAGACTGCTGGGGATCCATGCATTCTTACTTCGTAACTCAAATATGGACCACAGTTTGCATATTAAGCACCTGTCTGCTGGTGTGAAGAATCCAGTTTCATCTGGCTTCTCTTCATCGCTCTCCTCCTCCTCTTCTTCCTCTGATGATTCCTCATCCGAAGGCTCCAGCTCTCCCCATGGAGTGTGGTCCACCTCTTCCTCCTCGGCTTTAGCCTGGACACAGAGAACAAGAGAGAGAGTTATTCTCCCAGAGTCAAACTACCAGCCTTTAAAAAGACTGTTGGCTCCAAATGGAAGACATGGGAACTGAAAACAACCTGCACAGCTTAGTAATGTAATGTAATCTATAGAAGAAGCCTTGAAGTGTAGATACCATAAGGCAATCAGAGTAACGCAGACAACTGTTAAACCTGTATATGAACAAGAATATTCTATGATTTGTATTATATTCAATTTGAATGAAAATGAACATATATCTGGTGACTTTTCTCTAATTACTGCATAAAAAAAAGGCAAAACAGCCGAAGAACAGTGACTCTGATTTAGGATTTTACTACTTCCTACAACAACCCGGATGCACCATGTTTCTCGTGTGCGCGTGAGATTATGTCGTTCTTACCTGGAAGTCTGCCGAATTGGTCCCGAACACGTCACCATAAAGCGGTTTGCCCATCTCATCGACTGGCGGCTTCCCCCAACCTCCGGCGTGATAACCAAAAGTACAGTTCTGGCGAACAAAGGAAGCAAACAGCATGAAGCCATGCATCACAAACACATTGATATATCCATAGGTGAATGTTAAGGGTCAGATTATGTTTTTGAATAACAAAGTTGGCTAGCACAGAAATGTTAATACAATGATTGTTACCTCTGGGATGGGGGAGTTGAGTCCAGGGATCTTGAGGTTAGGGTAAGAGGGAGGGGGGCCGTATCTCTGCATGGCGATCAACCAGGGAGGGGGCACCTTGTGGGCGTTCTGGTGAAGAAGCCAAAGTCTCCGTATGAGCTCACAGAACGGCAACGTTTATTTGGAGCAGTGAAACGGGCTCATCGCATGCTGGGTTAATGTGCTGAGCTAAAAATATGTTCAATATTAATTACCACACGTCTAATGGTGCTGCCTAAGAGATCGGCTGCATGGGCCCCGGTATATTTTCTGTCATTATCTCTGCGTGTTCCTGTCCTTGTTAGTGTGCTGGTATAATCAAGGCACATTTCAGCTAACGTGACGTGTTTTCACAGCCTGCACATAGATTCGTTTCAAAGTGAGAGCGACACATTAGCATGAATAACGACAACAGCTGACGGCTGGAAGGAACCTCAAACTAAAGATGCACCGACAAAAACCCTGGACAGAGGTTTCTGCTATAAAATACAACACAGGAAGAATCAGTAAAAAGTCTTTAAACATTTTCTCCTTTGAATTCATTTCAAAATATAAACATGCATCTGAGTAGTGCTATATTTGTAAATCTGGAAATAAAAACCAATTTATCAGGTAATAACACAACCAGGTGCCTTTAGGCAGTCAAATATAAAGTCCACCTAAACATTAAAGATATTTTGTTCCAAACGAAACATCTATTCCATGTTACCAGATAGTCAAGATGAATTTGTCCACCCCCTTTTTCTTCAAAATTTAATTAATCCAATTACATTTTCAGCCAACTTCAATGTCCCCTTTTCCCTGCTAGCACTGGGTCGTCTTTAATCACACTGGAAAAATTGGCAGACCGGGTTCTGAGAAGCACCAGCATGGTAAGTTCACTGGATGAAATAACAATAATAAAAACTCTAATTTCTCCTTGTGATACGCATGGTGTGTACCGACTGAAAATAAACAAACAAGCGCCATCGAGCTATACTACGCTATAGTAAAGTATAATATGCGTGCGGTTTTAACATTAAGTTGCACTTGTTTTTGAAGCGCTGCTAATTTGGTGCTTGTGACTTCGTGGAGCTTACGGGTCCGACTGGCATCCCCAGAGCAATACGCAGCTCATCAGACAGATCTCCTGGCTTCTTCTCTTTCAGCCGGGTTTCAAACTCTTTACCCTGCAGTGGCACAAAAAACACACAAAGTATGTAAGTAAACAGCTCCATGCATACAGGAATAGCTTTTTTCCCGCCATATTATTCACGGGGAGTAAAGTAAGAAAAGTGTCACTGCTCTACCTCGTAGTAGAGGTCTCCGTGGATTGTGAGTTTAGGTTTGATTTGCCATTTGAAGAAAGCATCGTGCAGCTTTTGGTAGTCGATATCAATTTTTCCCATCTTGGGACGAACCTTCTCCCTCATTTTGGTTTTCATAGTTTTGGCATCTTCCTGTAAGCAGATAATCGTGTAGCGATTGCATGAACCAGGCCAGAGTTTTTCCAACTCATTTTTCTTAAAAGATGAAAAAATCTCAGAGTGCAGTCGGGGCTCCCCACCTTCTCCTGCAGAGCCTCCCTCATCTCCTGAATCCCCGTCCTCCTGATGAACTCTGGCAGCTCAAAGGGAGGCTTCTCTATACCTCTCTTTCCCTGCAGGTACTTTCTTTTGAAGCACCAGTGACGGGGCACCGGCACCGTGTTCCTGGTGGCCTTTAAGTGGACCAGCAGCTTGGGCTCGTGAGCCGTCACATCATGCATCTCCACGACGTCTGGACGAGCCACCAGCTGGAGGAGAAAAAGAGATCAACATCCGTTAGCATGAAGGGAAAAATAAAAGACTGAAGACTTTATTTGAAAACATACATCTCGGTTTACCTGTTTGAGTTCGGCTACAGTGAGCCGGTTCATCCTCCTCAGCTTCTTCTTAGACAGTTTAGGTACATCTGGTCTTGCGTCCTGCATGTGAAAAATACTCCACATGTGAAACACTTGTTCAAAGAAGAATTTGTTCTTTAACTGCATTTTTCAAAAAAAAAAGAAAAAAGAAAAAAAGGGAAGGATTGTTACCTCATCGCTGTCATCACTGTCCTTTCTTTCCTCCTCAAATCCTTTTTTCCGCAGCATACCCAGTGTCTCGTGCTTCTCAGCTTTCTCAGGCTCCTTCTCCTTCTCTTTCTTCACATCATCAGTCAGCTAGAAAAGAAGAGGTAAGACAGGCGCCATTAGACCAAAATCAAAAATGAATGTACAACTATTCCAACACTTTAAGATGTAGTATGAATGAAAAAAAAATCTGCTTTAGTCACCTTAAATGCCTCAAAAATCCTCTTGAAGAAGATGAAGTTGGGGTCGTAGATCTCTGGCTCTTCTGTGACGTACTCGATCTCCACCTCCGGGTCCTTTTCTTTGTCCTTTTGCTTGCTGCTGCCCTCCTTCTTCTGCTGCTGTTGCTGCTGCTGCTGCTGCTCTGCCTGCTCCTTCTTCTCCTGCGCACGCTTCTTCTTGCTCTTCTTCTTGCGGTTCCTGCGTTTGCGGTTTTTCTGTACGGGGGATTCATAATGTTGAAGAAGAAAGAAAAAAAACTTCACAGAAACATGTGCACTCAGCTGAAGCTGCTCTTTGAACAGCTATTTTAATAAAAGCTCAGAGCAGATCATGTCTTGCAAGGCTTTGGAAAGAGAACGCTTACGTCTTTCTTAGACATCTGGCTGTCATCGTCTTCCGTCTCAGACATCAGAGTTGAAGAATTGGTCAGATCCATGTCTCCGTCATCATCATCTTCTTCTGAAAGAAAGGTGTACGGTAATGACCGAACTCTTAAAGCCTTCAAATCTTTTAAATTAGATTGGTTTATGTAGTGATGATTGTTGATCTGCCCTACACTAATGCAAAGATGGTACGATCAGGACTTTGCAAGTCTGTTACGGACTGATGGAGGCAGAATTAGCAAACACTGATTACAGGGTCCATCTTAACCTTGTCATTCAGAATGTAAAATGAAATCCAAAGTTAACCAATGATAACACTGTATCAGATGAGAATGATCATGCATCATTTTTCAACCTGTTTATGTAGAAACATCCTCATCTCTGGATAATATCAGAACAAGTATTAAATGTGCACATCACACCAAGTTCTAACATTTATACAGAGACAATAAAAAGGGAAAATGTTTCCTATGAGATTTTATTTTCCGTACTGTATATTCTTATTTTGCTGGTCTGTTCTGATGAAAACTAAATAATTTAATCAATTATTTTTCCTTCACAGAGTCATTTGGGTTCATTTATTTCCATTTTCTGACTTCAGATATGTTAATCTGTAAACTGTCCTCTCACATCAAATCCTTTGGAATAAATTGAGGCAGATAACAAACAACTATTAATAATCTGCGTTTGTCTTTCAGCATCATCTCAAGAACTCACCTGCCGGATCAGTTAGCTGCTCCTGCCTGATCTCCTTCAGCTGGAGGATCTTCTCCAGAGCCTGGGGGATCTTGGGCCCACTCACACTTATTTCATCATTCTGCCAGACCTGCAAGAAATTAGAAAACCAAAATGAAACAATTTGCACAACACAAGATAAAAAGGGAAATCAAAGTCTGTGAAATCAACCAAAACCAGTTTGTTCAACCGAGTTTCACCAATGCAAGCTTGGACAGAAAATGGAAATGAGTGCAGAGATTAGAGGAGCTTAATTTGTTTAATTGGAAGGGGCAATGGAGCAAACAAACAAAAAAAAAATTTAAAGCAGGAATGAAGCCTATTGATAAATCATATATGCATAATCCAGTTACAAAAGCATGCAATACATCTAAAAAAATACAAATCATTCAGCATACCTCTCTGTTATCTTCCCCTGGAGGAGGTGGCACCCTCTGTTTCTGAGACGGCAACAAAGTGACACCAGGAGGCAGTGGCCCACGGGGATCCAAAAGTGAAACTTTGAGATACACAAGCGACACAAAAGTATTACTCACAATGCGTTTTATTTCCTCCAAAACTGTGGTATTACGGCAAAAATCACACCATCACTGTGCATTTAACAATTAGTGGAAATGCAGAAGGTTTTTAAAATTCCAGGCACACCTCTGATGGCGCCGACAGGAGTACTGGGTTGCATCTTAGCCATTTCCTGCTGACGCTCCTGTTCCAGTAGCACGGCAGCCTAATCCATACAGACAGGGTGAAAGAGACATGAATGAAATATGGATGTAAAGATGGAGAGAATCAAGCTCCCCCCAATATAATTTGTCTTCATTAATCACTCACCCTTTTCTGTTGCTCCAGAAGGTCGTGTTCATCTCCGTGCTATGGTCAGAGAACCAACGAGTAACAATTAGCCCATTAAAATAGAACTGTAAAGTATTTTCTCTCGTTTTTCCTCAAAAATAATTCTTGCTGCATTTAACTAAATCTACTCAAACATTTATCTTGCACGGTTTACTGTCATTTAGATTTTACAACCTTAAAAACAGACATGAAATTGTTGGGTATTACTTTGATTTTGGTTAATATGCTAATGCATCTTTTTGTTGTTCTTTCTCCGACGTAATTTCACACACTGATCATCTCCGTACTGGTTAGTATTCAATACTGGATGCAACAAGTGCCCAACATGGTTTGTAGGTTTGTGCTGCAGCCGCCTCACCTGCTGCTTGGCTCTTTCCTCCTGCTGTAAAACCATGGCAGCTCTCTGCTGAGCCATCTTCAGCTGATCGTCCTGCGTCAGGCCAGGAGGCAAACTTGAATGCTCCATGCCCATGTGTATGCCAGGTGGAGGGGGAGCCCCGGGGGGTATCATTGGATGGAGCATACTCATACCAGGAGGCATGGGCATCGGGGGCATGGGGGGCAAATGAGGAAGACCTGACATCTGACGAGTAGGAAATAAAGGAGACTGAGAAGAATGGAAAGTGTGATTGTGTGAAGGGAACTCACAAGGAGACTGTTTACTAGGACACAAAGGACTGAATCAATTTCCTGTGGGTTTAGCTTTAAAACAATAATAACAATCATGATGTCTAATCAAGACCACACATGCAGTTAATGTTTATTTCTCCTTCACTAGACATTGTCACATGCTTTGCCAAATCTCTATGAAACAATGGACAAACATCTGTACAGTTTATGATCATTATTTATATACTGATGTTGTTTAAGACCTGTATATGTATATGTTTTCTAAAACTCCCAAAAAACATTACAAAACAGACTCTACAGTAACAATATCACAGCTCTTTGAAACAAATTGCTCAACATCATAAAACAAGGATGTTTAATGCAAAGAAACCATGCAGACAATCATGCTTTCACTGGGATCTATGAAAAAAAATTACCTGGGATTTATCGTCATTAGGTTTGGTGAGGATAATCCCAGTCTGCAGGAGGAAATGTGAAGAACAATCAGTAAAACCAACACAACATTTGGAGCTCCAGCAACCAGCTTAGTGCTTCAAAACAGTTTCAGAAGCGGTAATCAAAAGTTAGATGATAGATCAAGAAATGAGAGAAGAATCAGTGGGTAATATTCACAAGGAAAGCTGCTGCACCAACTCCTGCGGCAAATCTTACGTGACCTGAAAGTCACAGTCGTGAGCTACAGTGCATCTTCAAACCAACTTTATTAGTAAGCTGTTGTGATGTGTAGGTTTCCCCAGCAGCTAACACCAGATGGAAAATCATTAAAAGCTCATGTTTTAAGGTGTAAAACTAGACATAATGTGTTTACCTGAATCATGTAGCCCTTCAGTCTGTCAATCAGCTCCTCTCTAGGGCCTGGAAGTGAGACAAATGTAATCTTATATCATTTAATCTTCTTTATTCAAGGATCCCCATTAGTCTCCCCAATGAGGAGACTATTCTTCCTAGAGTCCAATCTCAACACATATAAAATTATAACAATCAAATACACAACACAGATAGTTGAGGCAACATTGAGTTGAGTCCTGGACTGAGACGTATTAACCACAAAACTTTATCTTTACTCAAATCAGTAGAAAAATGCGTTGCTGATGTTTAGCAACTGACCCTGAAAGTTAGCAAAGGAGCTAAAACTGAGCTAGTTACTTAAGCAAAAATTAACAGAGCAAGCAAAT
The DNA here is from genome assembly GCA_028567055.1 of Leptatherina wallacei. Taxonomy (NCBI): domain Eukaryota; kingdom Metazoa; phylum Chordata; class Actinopteri; order Atheriniformes; family Atherinidae; genus Leptatherina; species Leptatherina wallacei. Next base: position 14,334,349 of record JAOXYM010000005.1, read on the forward strand.
GCCGTTAGTGTTGTTTTATCCACTTTGTAAAAGTTGAAACTCTAGTAATTTGCTTAACAATTGCGTATAACATTTAAGTGAGTGTAAACACTACAGGCCTACTTTTTGGGTTTTATATCAACGGAAGTACTGCGTTTTGAAGCTACTTGCTAGCTACTGCGAGCTAAACACATTGCTCCATAAGTGCTCTGGATCTTTTTTCTTACCCATCGTAGGGGCTCCAAGCTCCGCCAGCTTGCCTTGTAGCTCTGGGTGGCTCCATGTGTTTAAAGCTGCGATAGCACTCCCTATATCAGACGGGAGAGAGTCGGTACCCGGTGGTCCGTCGGATGCCATGTTGAGGTTCGCTCAATGGAACAACGGCGGTTGTGTAAAACACGCGAGAACGGGATTACTGCAAGGCATTATGGGAAACGCGCAATGCCAACTGGGATGTGAAGTGAAAACACAAATAAATTCGATTGTAGCCTCTGGATGTCAGTGTTGGCACATTTGTTCAACAAAAATCATTAGAATTTATTTTGTACTAGAGACTGGGGGATTTGCTAACTTATATGTTTTCAATGTTTAAATTAATCAAATTAGCAATAATCTTTCGGGAAAAAACTGAATACATTTCGTTTTAAAAGGAACATAATCTCAAGACCAGTACTACTAGAGACATACACATTTCCAATATACAGTTTATGGTACTTTACAGTCATCGGTTTCTGCACACCTTCTGATATTTGATGTTACAAAAACAAACGAAAAATGGTTTGTTTAGTTTACTTGAAATTTAAAAGTCTACAAGCAAAAACTTTAGTTATAAAATTGTGTGTGTGCATGTGTGTGTGTGTGTATTTTTGTTAACTTTGATCTGAAATCTGCTGTTATACAAAATGACGTTCACACATTACTAATGGCAACACTGAAAGTCACTGAACCTGTCATTCGACATATTATAGGACAATTTGAAACATGTTAAATCTTGTCTAATGTCCGAAATATGACAGTTTTTCCATTCAAACGGAGACTTGCATGGGTGTGTATATTGGCTAACTTTGCATGGCATATTTGGCCATTACATGCTGCATTCACTTGCACTTTGGGAATCTGACGGTTACCCAGGCAAAGGTAAGTTTAGCTGCATACTTGTTAGAATCTGATTGTCTATTCTTAGGGTGGCACCTCGGGGGACCAGTCAGACTTTTAGGTTTGGCCGGTGCCACTCCCATGCCCCCCTTTTAGCCCCACCCTTGACCCATCTGTTGTGTTTGAGGAATCTGTGGGGCATATTTCAGGCTCTCGTGGATTCTTTTGAGGGGGGGAAGAGTGAAGAGGGAGGAAGGCTGCAGTAATAGTGCAGCTTATACCAGTGAATAAATATATGATTTGAAACCAACATAAAGGGGGACTGAATTAAACCCCCTCCTCTAAAAGGTCCTCCCATTGCAGCGATGTTTAATGTGACTAACGGGCACTGCGCAGCCGCAGAAGAGGGGATTGAGCAGGGCAGAGGTAACAGGGCGTTTCTAAATGCGCCGCAACAGAGCAGAAGGGGACTGAGCTGCATAAAACATGGAAAGGAACAGACAGCGTCGAGCTGTGCATTAACTGTCACCAGCTGCACTTTAAGGAAATACGAGGTAAATAAGAAATTCTTTAATTAACTACATCGCGATGCGATACATAAAGATTTAGCTAACATCTTGAAATCCTCCCAGTGTGAACTTTTGAAGTGTGTGCGCTTTTTTTTTTCAACCTCCTCACGCAACAGCAAGCTCTCCGCTGCGTGAAAAAACATTATAACCAGACAATATTATTTTCTGTAAAAAGAAAAGAAAAAGCCTCAAAGTCGTTTTTAGATTTTCTCGACCAAGCTATTGACCAAAATAAAACGGACCGTCCAGCTGTTTGTGTTGGTCGACTTAGGAAAAGTTAAAAGTTTGACAGCTGGCCATTGTGTCTCCTCTCAGGGACCACACCTTCCATCAAAACTACATGCTTATCTGTGTGAACCATATGTAGCCTATGTGTGAAACTTTTTAATATACACCAAAATCTACAGCTAAACAGCCCATAATTCCTTCACACAAAGTCATAATATTGCAAATGTTTGTAAAAGCTTTTTCATTTCCTCCTTCTTGGATTAAAATCCCTCCCATTGATAACATTTCCCTCATGTGCTTACTGCGAGTGTTTAGTTCCCCTGCTGGTCTATTTTTTTCCCTCGAGGCTTTAAGGCAAACACTTTGGATATTTAATTTCACCGTCATCAATGTTGGAATATGAACCGTGCATGCAGGAATACTCATCAGGCGCTCAGAAAGCTCGCTCGTCTTGAGGAGAAAACCACAGAAACACAAGACTCAGACATGCATCAGCAGAAAACAGTAATGCTTTTAATAGCTGCGTGGCTTATATCTTCTCATGCCATGTTGATGTTGCAGTACTATAGTGGAATGCAAAAGTTTTGACAACCCTTGTTAGAAGGATTTTCACCTCTCTCCCTCTAAAATGTCTCTAGTTCTTGGTTCATCTGGTGCTCACTGATCTTTATGAGATTTATAATGTATTTTATGGTGCTTCCTGAACCTTTTTCTTCTCCTAAAGGAATGTAGTGTTCCCTTTCCCACCGGCTGCAGCGCAAGCCGGAAGCATAATCGATCCAGTCCCATGTTTCACAGTGTTCTTTTTATGAAATCTTGCACCTTTTTTTCCTCTTAACACATCATTGCTTAAGCTATTTTTTCTTTTTAGTTGTTTCCATAATGCATCAGGCTTGTATAGATGTTCATGTTCAGCCTGTGAAGCTGAATTTTCTGGTTAGGACACTGAACACATAATCCACACTTCAGAGTCGACTAAATAAAAGCCAAATCTCCTAAAAGTGACATAAATTGTATTCAAAATGTTGAAAAATATGTTTAAATTTTAACGGATCTAAAAAAAAAAAAAAAACAGACGAGCAACATTATAATCTATCTATCTATCTGATTTCATTACTTGTTTATTTTACAGTGACAAAGCTAAAATGCATAAATGAAATGTAAAAACTAGGGGTGTGTATTGGCAAGAATCTGGCGATACGATTATATATAACAACACTGGGGCAACAATACGATATATCCCGACATATTGCGATACTATGGGTAAGACGGTATATTGGTATTTTTCTTTACCAGAATTTAATTGTAAGAAAACTTACAACTTAGTAAAAACTTAAACCTGTAATATGTTTCACATCAACTTACTGAATGAGAAGAGAGGATCTACATTTCACTACAGAAGAAATAAAAACACTTGCTCTTTATGGACAAGATAAATAAAGAAATTAAAATCGGCCTCATCAGTAAATGTCTCAAGTATCCCTGTAGCATCAAACATACCACCACTTAGTGCAATATAGAACTATGTAGCTTGATATGTGACACATATATGAACAATGGTCATACATGTAGAATATTTCCATTTTTGAATGAAGTATTTATCAATCCTTCAGCAAAATAATAAAAAAAAAACCACTTCTACTGTTTTCCTTTTAACATTATACATCTTTATAAATCTAAAATTAAAGTGCTTCGGATTCTTCAAGTAAACTTTAACAAAAAGTTCGGGTCCAACAAAAAAAATCGACTGAAGTGAAGTCATTTATTTATTGTCCTGATAGGAAACTTTGTTTACAGACAGGTCACATTACAACTGCAAACAATAAAAAATCTCCACTTACATTCACAGAATCTGAACCGGAATCAATTTTATCATCATTCAACCAGCGTCTCGGTACAACAAAATTTCTTCCCAGTACAACCCATCCAAGAATAGACATACAAACATTAACGATGAACAAAAACAGGATCAGGTAGACTGAGGCTGCAAGCGGCGCTGCCTTTCAGAACATGGCTTTCCAATACAATCGCCAGATAAAATCACTAAAATGGAATAAAACACATTCCCAATATATGATTCTTCAATAAAACTGTAAAAAATAAAAATGAAATCACATGCAACTATGGAGCGCAACAGTTAAACCAATGCTCAGTTAAACTGCAACAACAAAGAGCTACATCTCAGGCTCAGCAGCTCCCAGTTAGCATGTTAAATGTTAAAGCTGATGACAGTACAATTAGAGAGAGACTGAACAAGTATGACTTGTTGCAGGCGGAAGCCTCTTTGCCTAAAAAAAAAACATGGCAGCATGACTCAGGTTAGAAAAATGGCAGTACTAACCTGCTTCCCTATGTTTTATCCTCTGGTGAAGGTACTAAAATGCTGCGATCATACAGCACATGGCTGCTGTTTAGGAAGCCACTATTGACACATTTTGGTTTTTCTGAGGGGAAGATTTGTGTAGCTGGACTTAAGCTGCTGGAAGCTTTTCTACCTACCTACATAAGTATGACTGTGTAGTTTTCTGCTTGTCATTTCTTATAAATGTCACTACCTGCACTGAGGTGGAGGCTGTGTGTGTATTTCTCATGTGAGTGGAAATAAAATATTCATTGCAGTCAGATTGAAATCCTGTTGGGCAGAGTTCGCCCTGATAACACGCAACAGAGATAAAACCGCCACATGATGGAGACGTTAGTAGAACATATTATACTCTGGTAGTAATATCAAAGCAATGGCTACCTCTTCACCCCATGCTCTCTGCTAATGCCTGTTATTGAAGTAGGTTAAAATGAAACTAAGCATGCAGAGTAACTGTACTCTGGTTTGCAGCTCGCAGCATGTCACACTGCATATGTAGTCAGCTGGTCGCAGCAGCTGCAGAGGTCATTTTGCTTGCACATCTTTGGGTGGGTTGGAGGGTATTTTGCATGATTGATTTAGTTTTAGTTTTTCAAGACAGGTTATCGTGAAATATTCATGATGCTCAACACAAATTTTCCTCATACATAAAACAGGTTTAATGTCTCGGTCTAGCAGGAGAGCAATCACGTTGTGTTACTGATTAACATGAGATTAAAAAAAAGTCTATTTGAGCTTTTATAGCTTCACATATAAACAGTTTGTGGCTATAATGTTAAGTAAAGTGTCTTGATTTCTTCTGATTGGCTAATTATTATAGTGGGGTTTCTATGAATATTAGCTAATGGGAAAATGGCCACACTGTGAAACTGCTGGTCCTGCCTCGTGCTTTGTATTTTGGCTTCGGAACCAGGGACATCCCCCCCCCCCCCCCCCCCCCCCCCCCCCCCCCCGTGTGAAGTTGGCCCCTTTTTCTGGGTGTGGCTCATAGCGAGGCTTATTACAGGGCTGTGTAGTCCCTTTGTGAACTAACGACGGCTGCTTTCTGTTTGGCTTCTGCTGCGACTGACGATTGAGTCGTGTAACAGGAAGAGTTCAGATATCGGAGAGTTGAGGAAGTTAAAATACAGACTCAAGTGAAAAGAGAAAAAAAAGAAAAGAAGCGATGTTAAAAATAGACGTGTTTCTGTTAAAGATCTAAGAAGGGAACGACAAAGACAAACTGAGATGAACTCTTTATGTAGCTCCAGTTCTGTCAAGAGGTTTGGGGGGCATTAATGACAGTTTACTCTGCTGCTTAATTAAAGAGTGACAGAGGGCTTTTGCTTGTTCTAGGCGTCATGATGCCTTCATTGTGCATCAGGAGTCACACAACAGCACATGTCAGCCATGTGCATTACAGCTACGCTGCACAGACACGGTTACTATCCAGCTTTGTTAATACCTGATCAAACATGGGATGTAGTTTGCTCCTGACAGACATTTTGTGCACATTCAGCAGAAGTAGTGCTGATCTGCCCCTTTCTGTCTAATCCCTTTGCTATGTATAGCAAGAATGCATGCATATGGTTGACTGAAAAAGAAAAAGGGAGGGCTTGTTTGACTTTTAGACCCTAGATGTGTGTGTATAGAAGCTGCATTCAGACTTGCATCTCTGAGTCTGCATATTTTCCTCATTTTCATCTTTCTCTGTCTTTCAGGCTTCAGCAGCCAGAGGGAAAGGTACTGATTGACATCCGCAGCCTTGCATTGACTGGATTCTGATATTCCTTCGTTGAGAAGAAGATGTGCCCCTTCTACAATCTGTGTTTGTGATTGAGTTTTCAGCACCCTGCTGCAGCCGAACCAACAGCCTCGTCTTATTAATTGTTAATATCCTCTTAATGGCGACTGGTGTTTCTTTCTAATTTATGATTGAGCCTTAAAGCCATTACATGTTTTTATCCCATTTGCATAAGTGCTGCAGCAGTGCTCCCTGTAAAAGCTGTTGATGCAATAGGCCGCAGCTGCCTCGTCTATTATTCACACATCTTAACATCTTATTGTGCCTCCCAAAAAAACCCCACCCTCACCCAAGCCGTTTCTTCGCCGCTAACTCAACAAACTCAGGATGGTGGAGTCACACATTTATGCTACGGGCATGGCCGCAAGGCTCAGGAGCCAGTGGGATCGTGATGAAGGTCTGGGACAGAACCACAATGCAGTGAAGTTTCTGGGTCAAGACTACGAGTCCCTGAGAGCCCAGTGCCTCCGGAGTGGGAGACTGTTTGAGGATAATCTGTTCACTTGCTCGGCGTCATCTCTGGGATTCAATGAGCTCGGTCCCAGATCCTCCAAGACCCAGGGAGTCCGCTGGATGAGGCCAACGGTAAGAAATGGAGGGAAAGCTGGATAGATCTTTTTGGAATAATGCTCCAGCTAGTTGATGACGAGGTTGGTATTATTTGATCTGACTTTTTTTTCAAATTCAAAGAATGGAGCAACAAAGCATTAAAGTATATAAGGTCATTTCCTCAGTGGATCATTGACTCTTCAGCCAAAATTTTGCAGAGCAAGTTCAAATTATTATCAGCACGGCAGCACCCTAAAAAAAATCTTGGGTTAAAAACAACCCAACCTGGGTAATTATTGGACCAACCCAACAGTAGTTAATTTGACCCGACAAAATGGGTTGAGCATTTTAACCCAACTGGTTTACACATTTAATTCAAATACTGGTTCAAATTAATTACAACACTAGGTACATTCTACCATATGGATTGGTTAAATATTATACTCAAATGCTGGGTGAAATTAATTATACCCCTGGGTACATTCGACGAAATGATTTGGTTAAATATTATGCAAATTATATTCTATATTCCACCCAAATAGTGAGCCATATAAACTGCCATTGGATGAATCTACCTCCAAAATACAGATTTTTGTGATTTGTTTTACTGTAAGAGAATACCCATGTCTCGTAAACGGTTACATTAAAGAACAATAAACATTTTAAACAATGGTAGAATCTTTTTTTATTCTATTTTTAGCACAAATGATTAAAGTTAATTTTGAAAAATAGATGCTTTAAATATCCATTTGAATTCTTCGCCTAAATAAGCACACAACTTCATCATAAGTTGCTCCTTCTGAGCACGAGATAATGATATACGTTTGATGTAACATATTTTGAACATTTCCACACTTGAATCCAGATCCATGATTTAACAAAGTAGATCTCAACTCTCAGCAGGAGGAAATAAAAGGCACATCCTTAGGTACTTACAAGCAAGTATTGCTGCACGCAAAAACTTAGCAGGCTTTGACTCGTCTCCTTCCATTCCCTACTGTCCATTTTGGCAGAACTCCCAAACTGGTGCACACTGCTTTGGGTACTCGATGTCAAATATATAAAATACCTTAAAGCAGACATCGACTGCTTGAGGCAGTGTCTTTTGCTCCAAAAACCTCCCCAGCGACAATGATGAAGGCCTGAGACGAGTGTCGTTCCCCAGCGACAGGACATACGGGTATGGTCCCGATGCCTTAGCCTCATTTAGATACTCCGCTGTTCCAGCCTGAGAAAGAAATAAAGAACAAAAGCCGTCAGACTAATGCTACACGCCCGTTGTCCAAGTGAATTCTACTGTCAGAGTTAAGGGGGAAACCTTAAAAACTAAAAGTTTGAGAAACACTAGGATCAAACTCTTGTTGAAAAGCAAAGAATAAGAAGATAATGATGTTTACAGTGGCTGATACAGTTTATGTTCAGAAATACATTTCCAAATTATTCCATAAGTAATCAGGTACATTCTTAACTGGTCCTGGGCTGGCTCTGTACTTGGATAACTGTTTTCCATCTAAAAAAATGTCTTTGCCATAAATTGCCAATCTGCCAGCTCATGTGTTAAATTGCGCAGCGTTGTGAGCCTGCTGATCGGCCATTTTGGCTAACACTCCAACAACAATGTGGATGCTGGGTTCAGGTTGGTTAAAATGAATAGCATTTCTCATTAGATATGCAGAGGGATTTACAAGCTTTCGGTCGATAAACGCCAATTTGGACACCTCAATGTAGGGCCAGAATACCTTACGGCCAACTATGTACACAATTGGTGGAAGAAGTGTTGGTAGCTGGCTCAGAGCAAGTTCCCCCAAACAATCTGTAGGCAAGACAATTTTATAGATATCAATACGTAGAATGGATGAGGGGAGAAGTCGACGTGTGACGTGTTGACGTTCAAAACATAAACAACCCAGGTGCTGGGTTAACTGATGTTTGTTGGGTTGATGGATTTTAACCATAGACTGTATATAACTCAACTGTGTTTAACACAATGCGTGGGTTCACAAAAATAACCCAGACAAAAATGCAAAACCTGTACAATAACCCAGCAGTGGTGTTGATGTATTAACCCAACATTTTTTAGGGTGTACGGGGACATTATATGAAGAGCTATTAGCAATATACATTGTACTTAAGATGTATGCCATGTATACAAAGTATGCAACTTGAATGCGTTTCGTCTCATGGTCACAAAGTCCGAACCAGATAAAAACTTTCATGCTTGTGGGCCAAGAAGAGATACGACTACTTTTTTTTTTATACTGCTGTGACTTTTTGGGCAGGGTGTAGATTTTATGTGATCAAACTGTGCTTTATATCATTCTGAAAGAGTCAAATTTCTCCCAGAGGCAAAAAAAGTGCTACACTGAAGAAAGTAACAATAAGCATGGATTTAAGGAGTTGCATGGATATTTTCATTAATCTCACTATCTGTAATGCTGCACAGCTTTGTAGTAAGCCACAATTAATGCTAACTAAAGATTGTTTCATCACTAGCATTGTGCTAAGATAATCTAAAAGTTAGTACCACCATAAAAATGTCCAGTGCAGGACACTTCTGCTCACCTCATAGAGCATGTTCCTCACATGAGGAGGCCAAAGTCCTTGCATGCAACTCATATAATTTGCTGCATGCCCTTCAGTCTATCTGCCAAATAAAGCTCGAAAATGTTTAGAGCACTCATTCATTAATTTAAGGATGTGAGAAACCTGATGTAGATGCATCTTACAGTGAGTGATCCCTATTTCTTTATTATCACAGGATTGAGCCACACAGTAATATACTGCTCTACATTTGCTGTGAACTTTCAATTATATATTACTGGAACATATAAACGTTTAGTTAAATTAACATTTCTGTGTGCAAACTGAAGTTAATGGAAATAATTAACATATAGAATGAGATAAGTGTAATTTATCAGCATAAAACAATATACCCTGCCCCCACTCACACAATTGCTCCATGTGAATTTAGCTGGTTTAATAATAATGTGTAATGTTAACATGTTACTGCTATTAAACTGGCAGTAAAGCTAAAATCACTAATTGATTGTTGGGAGGTTTATCTGCCATTACAATGGCTTGAAGTCGTAAATGTAGTAAGGCCAGTAAATCTTATTTTGCTGAAATATAGACCTGCACTTCAGATTAATAATTACTATGCAAAGTAATCATATTTAACTGGTTTTGAAACTCTTTCACATCTGTTTCCAGAATTTTTTCATGTCATTTCCAAGTGGGGTTTTTTTTGTCTTACAACACATCATAGCAGAGGTACGTCATTGTCAATCAGAAGTGAAATCAGAAGTAAATCGCTTCAAAAACAGGAGATCCCCCACCTCTTTTAAAAGTCATGCAAATCCATCCACAACTTTTTTAAGTCATCTTATGAGCAAGCAAAGTAACAAACCAAAGAACCATTACCTCCTTCAGGGATTTACATTGCCAAGCTCTATCAAATGCATGCTGAAAAAGCTTGATTTATGTCAATTCTGCTTCAATTAGCCCATGCAGTACATATACATAAAATACATGTAGACATTGATGGATGGAATGCATGCAGTATTGCTCTGCATATACTGATGGATGGCACGAAAACAGTTGGGTCCTGGAAGGATTGCAAAGCGTACAAAAGATACTAGAGTACACATGTATTATACATGTCACCCTACACTTGCTCATTAAGTATTCAGGCAGTATGCTGATCCAAGAATCTTGATGCCATGGCTGCTGATTTACATTGACACAACCCTTGCTGTGCTCTCTGACTGAACTCTCACATCATTGCCAGGGGCTACAAACAAAGATAAGTAAATCACAGCTTCCTGGCATCCCAGCCCAGAGCTTCAAGGATGGGTTGAACTGATACTGTAAACAGGGTAAATGAGCATGAGAGTTGGGTGCAAGAGATGAAAGAAGTTGGATCAATTTATTATTCGAAGTTGACAAAGTGATGCGATGAATACACAAGTGAGAGGCAGGGTAAGAAAAAAAGTAAAAACAGTCATGCAGGAGGGATTGAGAGGTCAAGTGAGCCGAACAGGGGAGAGGTAGGGATAATGATAGAGACAGAGAAATGTTGTAATGGCTGTGGGCAGTATTCAAATGAGTCTGTGTGGAGGTCCAGTGCACAGATTGACTGTGAATTATTACCACTGTGTGCTCACTGGAGCTGCTAGGCCAATGGGCACTCTGTAATTCAGAGAGACAGAAACAAAGAAAGAACAGCAGAGAATTAGAGAGAGCCTGAAAGGCAGGAGAATAGCATGCTTATTTTTTTTTTTTTGCAGTTTTCTTTAAGGTATTGAATTACTTTGCAATTTGTACTTGTCACTTGGTGAAAAGTCTGCAGTAATTTTAAGTTACGTATAGTTATATGTGATCAAGTGGTCTGAGTGGGGCTAGAGTTTCAATAGGATCTATTAATGTAGAAATGAGTTGTGACCGTACAAAGTTCAATTTAACAGTTGATTAACACAGAAGACAAAATACACCAAAAGATGATATATAAATGTGATTATTGTCTCTCTCTGCCTTATTATTTTCTTATTCTTTCTCTGGAGGGAGATGGTGTGTGTCTATATATTTGTGGTTGTAAGTGAGTGTCTAGAGAAAAAAGGGTTCAGATCTCTTGCAGAGCATTTCTTTTAAGCCGTGGGCAGAAGCAGGGCACCAGACCCCTGAGTTCCACAACCATCCCCGGCAACACTGCTACTCTCAGCTGTAACAACACAATGCAAACGCAAACACACTTTAGGAATTCAAACAACTCAGATGTTTGTGATTTTTTGTCACTGTTTCTTTGGTGTTTGTGTCTAAGGCTCATTTACTTAAAAGTGAGACTCAGTGAATTAGATTCATATGTGTGTGCATTTTTAATATCTGTTAGGGTTTTTTTGGTATATTGTTTTCTATTATGAAAAAAAGATCTGGTTAATCCCTCCAATTTCTGGAGGGATTTAAAGTCATTTAAATGAGACTGTGATGAAAAGACATACTTTTTCAAGCCAATTCATAAACAAGATGCTGAAGTTTCAGTGAATTATTAATTATTTCAAATATAAACAATATCAATGTGGAACAAAATGAATCCTAACAGATAGTGAGTGATTCTGTTCTCTTTTATACTGTTGTTTGCAAAATATTGACCTGAAATCCAATCTATGGAGTTACCATACCAATCTTCCTATTTTATCACCATGTGATCAATTTCTGCATTTCTGTATTTCAACAGTCCATGGTCTTGACTTGCTCATACTGTGTTCAGGGTTCATAATAGCTGCTTGTATTTTTGTTTGGGAGTTAACAGCTGGTTGAGGCAGCTTTGTCTGTTCCCACATGGATTCTTTGTTGGCTGTCTGGCTGCCATCAGTTAAAGGGAAATCCATAAAGCAGTTTTGGCATGTAGTCGGTGTGGTACACCTGCAAAAAAAGGTTAGTTTACATCTTTTTCCTACCCCTTGGGTGCATCTATGTCAACATGAACAATCAATCACGGCCTTTATCTACATTTTAAAGTTTTTAGTGTTTCCTTTTTGTCTTGCTTTCTCACTCTCTGTCTGTCCCCAGAGCGTTTTTCTTCCTCCACTTACTGGATTGATTCAGATTTCAGCACTAAAGATTAGCAGGAGAGCGTTATCTCCAGCTGAAGCAGCTGAGTGATTCTTTGCCTGCATATGTGTTTGTCTACTTGTGGACCCCCTCTGTGTTCTGCTGGGCAATAAAGTGACACAATTTCACTGCTTGTGTTTTCTTGACTTTTCTGTGGTGTGAAATCAGACACATGACTGGAAAACAAGCTTCTCTTTATGGTAAAAATACAAATTTACATATGTTTTCACTCCAAATTTTTTTCCTTCATGGAAACAAGTTAATTTCTTTATCTATATGTTGACATTTTTACACCGTAAAAAATATGTCTCTCTCATGAAAGAGAAAAAGATTAATCCAACCCCCCTGCCTCATGTATAAAAAAGCTCTCCCAGTCTCCAGAGAATCCCCAAAGAATTCATAATTTTCCATCTTTCTCCGCCTCCAAGGTGCTTTTTACCATGATTCCACCCTGGTAATGTATGCAGCCAGCACAGAGATCAAAGATACATAGATCATATTTTGTGTGTGTGCATTCGCACATCCATGTGAGCTACTAACAGCCATGTATCTTCAGAAGTACCATGACAATGCCTGAGGCTAGAGGGCAAGCGATACAGGTTTGGGTGTCAGATTCCTCTACAGAATCAGCCTCTTTCATATGCAGTTACATTATGCAGCTCCAGCATGAAGGTGAATCACCAAATCTGATGCCTAAAAGCTGTCAGTTTATACTGCAACAACTGACTTTAGATAAATAAAACTCTTCATATAAAACTAAAAGTCTTTAAAAAGACATAGGAGAAGTTCTTCTTCTACTAAATTAAATTAGATATTGTTTGCATTAAAGTGGGATTCTTTATGATGCATAGCTACTCTGTAAGGGCATTGCAGTTACCTCCAGAAACCAGTATTACCCATTGAAAACCATTGCCTATGATTGGTCATGGAGCCCATTGTCTCATTTTTGAATGTGCAGGGTACCCATAAAATATTACTTACATATGTTTTCTGAAGCTTTTGACTTCAAAGTTGCAGGACAGTAGAACAGTGAAAACAGCATGCTCAGGGTTGGGCACGTTTTTTGCAATAACCTCCTTATATGGACATGCTGGACATATTGAGCTTGAGGAAACTGATAATTGCAATAACCTTACATATGGACTATAACTGTGTCAACATATTTGAGCTACGATGAGAAAAGCCAGGGGCTAAAACATATGTTTCTTTCTTTTC
>JAOXYM010000005.1:14360222-14380871 GCA_028567055.1 Leptatherina wallacei
CACACACACACACACACACACACACACACACACACACACACACACACACACACACACACACACACACACACACTCAGCTGCCATGTCGCACAAGTCTTCTGGGGCTGCTGACTCGTTACAGAGATGTGTTCAGCTGTCCATTGTTGCTTTGTTAAAATGAGCGGAAGTAATGCTTCACTTTGCTCTAAAAGGGCTGTAAATGCACACATCTGTTAAATGCACACAAACCAAAGCTAAATGACTTGTAAAAAGGTATCGCCCTTTGACCTAGTTTCGTCGTCCTCTTTTGGTTTTAATGTATCAGATCTTTCAGTCCATAAACATGTTCCTGCTCTTATGTGTTCTTAAGTCTTCCTTGGATTCTCCTTTTGTATGTGTTTATATCCTTTAAGCCTTGGGATAAATTACCCAGACCTTGAATGAGTCATCCCAGAACGTTATTATGAGTGTTGCCTGCGGGGGTCATAATCCGTTTAAGGAGGAGAGAGTTTGTGTGAGCAAGTATAATAGATAAAAGAAGGAAGAATGAATTATAATACAGCCAATCTCGGCTGTGTTAGTCAGAAACAAATGAAACTGGGGCAGAGTACTTTGCAATATTATTCCTAAAGCTCACATTTTTGTGCACGGAAGCCTGATAGTTTGTTGAAATGTGCTGAGGATTTCTCAAGTATGAAGGCTGGGAAACTGCAAGTCAAGACACGGATGTGGTAAGAGTTCACATCTCTCAGTAAGAGTGGGTGTTGCTTTGTGTGTGCATGTTTGTTGAGGGCAAGCCTGAAATGATGTCTGTTGGCGAGCGTGTTTTTCTTTTTTTTTTTTTTCTTTTGTGATGGCTCCTCCCAGAAGTGAACTCGTTCAGCTCTGCAGGGTGTGCAGAATTCCTGCTGCACATTAAAAAATAAAAGGCTGGCACCCTGTAAAGTCATGTAAACAAACATCAGCGTGGGTTAAACGCTCTGGGATGCAACTAGATGCTCACACACACACACACATATCAGATGCTCTTTTAGCTGCCATGAGGCAGTCCTGGAACGTCCCTCAACCTCTTCCTCTCTTCCAGAGTTATTGCCTTGGCAAAGAACGTTTTCTTTCATAAGACTGTATTAGGCCACTGCAAGCTCCTCTATCACATTGTATTTCTGCCTCAAGGGCTCAGCAGCTGTCCAAAAAAACAACATTTCAGCCATTGTCTGTGGTTTCTTCTTTTGTACAGCAACCACTTAGTAGCTTTAATACATTCCTGCAGCATGTGCTTGAAGCCACATCACATCTTCACAGCAGAATTTACACCTTGGTCACAAGCTTGAGCACTCATTGACCTAAATCTGCACTGCAAGTGTTTCCAACTGTTCGGCATCCATTATTTTATTTCAATTAACTTACAAAGTATGCATGTCTTTTGTTTGGCAACAAAAACGGATGCTCAGCTTCTGTTTCTCGTTAAGGTTCGGGAAGTTGGAGTCTGTCCCCACAGCTAATACGACCCAGCACTAACTCCTGCTGAGGGGTTTGCTTTACGTTTTATTACCCAACAACTTCCTTTAGACAGCGTTTGACTGTGTTGGTCTCTGCTGCCCCTTGCTGGACACTTAGTCGTACTGTAAGTGGGGAAAATGAATGTCATATTTGGGGAAATCAGTCAATCAGTCTGATGCTACATTAAACAAACACATCTGATTGATTTGTAACTGAAGCCTAAATCCATTTTGCGTATTTAAAATGAAAAATTACAATTTGCATCTACTTTTCTAATTTATGTTATATATGATTTACTATTTTTTTTCTTCTTCTTCTCGGGAATCAAAATTAAAAGCACAGAAATGGATTACCCACAAACAGGTCCAGATACACAACTTATGGGTGAAATTTAAACGTTTATGCCACACTGATATTAAATCACGAATGTAGGGTATTTAAGTAAAATTGTCCAATGGTAATTCCTTCATCTTCAACAATTTATTGAAACAAAATTGGTGTGTGTACCACAACATAAAATGTCAGTGTCAAAAACTTTACATGTGTGAGGCGTCGCCTTGGTCGGATGTTAAAATGTGAACAGTATGATGAAGAGGACTGTTTAAATTGTCATTAAACCTGAACATTTAAGCCCCTTTTCCACGTGTACCTACTCTACTGTACAAGGTTTCAGGGTGTTTCCACTAGCGGTTTCTCGGGCCGAGTAGGTTCCAAGTAGAGGCCAGTGATTAGTCTAATGTTGTGAAGTCACTAAATACTGACTTTCAACCCTGTTTTTAAAGACCACCGGTAACAGTGACTGTGTGATTGTTGTTTGCTGACTTCACCATTGAATAAAAAGATTACAGTGTTATTATTTTATAGTTGTTTACTGAAAACGGGTAGAGTAGAGCCAGACCGGTAGACTTTAGTAGAGTAGAGCAGGGTAAGTACAAGTGGAAAAGGGGCTTTAGTGACTGATTCAAGGTTGAGACTCCCCCCGTTAAACAACTTGTTAGAGAACAGCATGTTCACCTGTAAAGGTTACATTCTGACATCATACAGAACATCCCGAACCTTTTCCGAGTAGTCATTCCTTTGCACCAAGCTTTTTTGTATCTCTTTAGGTCACAGATAAGTCCATGTATTACATGTAATATTGGCATTTTCATTCCATCTTTGACCAAAATGGTTTCCTGCAGATTGACGTTACTTTAGTTTGGGATCAATCAGTCCCCTAATAGGACATCCGAACAGTTATTTTTTACTGTCAAAGGGGCATTTTAAAAAGTATTTTTTTGTGGCTAAGTTCTGAAAGTTGCTAAAACCATCACAGACCTCCTAAAGGAACATTAAACCTTACGTGTAATATTAATCTTACCATGTGTTCTGCTCTCTGTTGTGCAGTTCTGGCAGTTTGGTGAGTGGATGGAGGTGGTGATTGATGACCGACTGCCAGTGAAGGATGGGAAGCTGCTGTTTGTCCACTCAGCAGAGGGAACCGAGTTCTGGAGTGCGCTGCTGGAAAAGGCCTACGCCAAGTAAGACTGAGAAAAACAAAAAAATGTTGAGGCTTCTTGTTGCTTCTTTGTCATATTTTAAGATGTCTTAGAATACTGTAACTGAATGAACATACACTAACCGGGCACTTTAGAAGATGCAATTAGGTGTTCAATTGCTCATTAACACAAATATTGAAATAGCCAAACACATGGCAGCAACTCAGTGCATTTACTCATGTAGACATGGTCAAGATGACTTGCTGAGGATCAAGCTGAGGATCAGAATGAGGAAAAAGGGGGGTTTAAGTGACTTTGATCGTGGCATTGTTGTTGGTCTGAGTATTTCAGAAACTGCTGATCTACTGGGATTTTCACACACAACCATCTCTAGGGAATACAGAGAATGATCTGAAACAGGGAAAATATCCGGTGTGCAGCAGTTGTCTGGACCAAAATATCTTGTTGATGTCAGAGGAGAATGGGCAGACTGATTGGAGATGATAGAAAGGCAACAGTAACTCAAATAAGCACTGGTTACAACCAAGGTTGGCAGAATACCTGCATTCATCTCTGAACACACAACACGTCCAACCTTGAAGCAGATGGGCTACATCACCATAAGACCACACAAGGTCTCACTCCTGCCAGCTAAGAACAGGACACTGAAGCTACAATTCACACAGACTTGCCAAAAGTGGACAATAGAAGATTGGGAAAACGTTAACTGGTCTCTTGAATCTCAATTTTAGCTGCCACAGTCAGATAGTAGAGTCAGAATTTGGTGGAAACAACATGGAAGCATGAATCCATCCTGCCATGTATCAATGGTTCAGGCTGGTGCTGGTGGTGTGAGCTCCAGTATCTTCCAGCAGGATAATGCACCATGTCACAAAGCTCAAATCATCTCCAACTGGTTTCTTGAACATGACAAAGAGTTCACTGTACTCCAATGGCCTCCACAGCCACCAGATCTCAATCATTAGAGCACCTTTGGGATGTGGTGGAGCGAGAGATTCTCATCATGGATGTTCCAGCTTACAAATCTGCAGCAACTGTATGATGCTATTATGTCAATACGGAGCAGAATCTTACAAGGGTGTTTCCTACACCTTGTTGAATCTATGAAGACTTAAGGCAGCTCTGAAGGCGAAAAGGGGCCCAACCTGACACTGTCAAAGTGGTGTACAAAATTAAGTGATTGGCATAGAACCCTTCCTCAAAATGCTGGATAAAACCAGCCCCCCAGTGTCCCATTATTAATTTTTTTGCTGTTTGAAGGTTCAAAGTGTGGTTTCAGAGACTATTTGTGTAGATTTTTATTTTATTTTTTTACTTTGGCTGTCATGGATGGACAGCAAAGAGTCAGTTGTTATCTAAGGTTGTAAATTGGACATAAAGCGGTTATCTCAGACCATAATTCAACATTTTAGCAGCGTGATCTGAATCTTCTGACCGACTTTCAATTTATGCGGCAAAAGTGAGAAAATGTCAGAATCCACATCCTATTTGAAGACGAAACACTTTCCATTTTTCTTCAAGAAGCAGTTTTAGTCGGCAGGAATTTTGTGCAAATTATTGAGGCCAATTTGTAAAACTGATTGTAATTGAAGTCATTTCTTTCTTTTCTTTTTATTATGAATTTGTCTCGGATACAATTCCAAAGTCCAATTTAAAGGGTTTCTGGGAGTAGATGTAAAAAAAAAATAAAAAAAATTTCAGCAGTGAGCGTGACTTGAACTCTCTGAAAGGATTAATCAACTTAAAGCTGCAGCTGCTGCAGTGGACAGCTGTGGTCTCAGCTGTGTAAGTGAAGGACAGCATTGTTCATATAAGTACATACCTGCCAACTCAACAGAGCTTCTCAGACGAGTGTGATGTAATCATGAGATTGATGCTTTGTACACATACACATGTAGTTACATGATCATGTTTGGTGGTTCTGCACAATGTAAAACAATGAATGCAGCGAGGGTTGTATGTTTGGGAACATCCCGTAACAGAAGTCAGATCTTTTTATGGCATAGTTTATGTTTAAGCTTTAACATTAAATCCCGCTCATGTCCCAGGTTGAACGGCTGTTATGAGGCTCTGTCAGGCGGGAGTACGTCAGAAGGGTTTGAGGACTTCACAGGCGGCGTGACGGAGATGTACGAGCTGAGGAAAGCCCCTTCAGACCTCTACAGCATCATCGGCAGAGCTATAGAGAGGGGATCATTGCTCGGCTGCTCCATTGACGTCAGTACCGAAACATTCATTCCTCCTTTTGATCCGAGAAAATAAGAAACAACAGATTTGTCACATGTGAAATTTCAATGTGCCCAACGAGTGGTTTGCAGTTTTATATTTGCTTATCATAACAAACTGAGGAAATACATTATTTTTAATTTATTCTGGATGAAATAAAACAATTTAATTAAAAGTGTGCAAAGTCAAAAAATCCAATGCTATAATTTAGATCTTCCTTCTTATTTATTGATTCATTTATTGAAAAATATGCAATTATTTTGAATTGGATGAACGTGATCTTTACAAAAATAGCTGCAACAAGTGGAAGCATCTCCTCTCTTCTTTCAACAACACTACATTTATTGTAACAAAACAGATTTTTACAATGTAATACTTTGCTGTTTTTAAACCAAAAGTATAAAAAATATAGGACTGAAATGTTTTTTAAATAAAGAAAAAAAAAAGGATCAATATTCAATCTTGATTAATCTTTTTGTCTGAGCCTCGATGTAAGACATTACTGTCAGTAAACCTGTGTTTCTGTAAAGAATGCATATATCTGTGCATCCCTAACTAAAAGAAGAAATCTCTGTATGTGAGGGGGGAAAAGCTGAAAAATTATAATGAATGGTTAGATTTTGGGGGTTTTCTTTAAAGACAATCACGATTTGGTTGTGGAAATCCTTGAGCATCACTTCTAAAATGAATCAAGTTTAACTCTATCATGCAACAAAAAACATAGATGGGCAAAAAAAAACCTGAAATCCTGCGATTCAAAAGCAAGACGTTATATGCAGAATTTGGATGCATATGCAGCCCTCCAGTTAACATCTTGTGCAAGTGAAGGCCTTGTTTATTTCAGCAAGACAATGTTATATAGTCATCATTTTACAGCACTGTTACAGCTGAATGGCCACTTAGGAGTTGAGTTAAACTGACCTGTGTGCAGTGCAGACCTGTCAGTCACCCTCTGAAAGGTATGCATGATGAAATGACACAAAGGAGACAAACTGTAGAGCAGTTGAAATGCTAAATTAAGCAAGAATCTGACAACATTTCACTTTGAAAACCACATCAGTTGTTCCCGTTTCTCCACGTATTTTTGGCAAAAGAAGAGCTAATGTAAGACAGCAGTAAACATGACCATGTCTAAATGTTTGGGAAACATGATGAAGCCATTAAATTTGATGTTGCATTTAAAAAAAATTAAGCATTTTATATGTAAATTTATTGCAATAAATCTAAAATAATGATCGTTTTTACACAGCTTTATGGCAACCAAAGCAATAATGGATTTATGGAGCATGGTACAGCTGCTCGTTGTTGAGAAAAGTACCAATAGGAGGCTGCTGTAGGAAAGAAAAATGAGAAAAATTTGATTACGAACGAAACCAGGAGGGGGCAGTGAAGATTGGAAAATGAGATCTGGCAAGAATACAGTGTGTCAAGGACGCTTGAGCAAACCATGTGTTTGCAGACAGAGAGCACTGAACTCTTGTCTTGGTAAAGGACAGTTTCTGCAATCATTGTGCTTCTTCGTTTAGGTACAAAAAATGGCCAGTCTGCCAGGAAACGTTTAAAGAAACATACTTTTTTCTTCTTTTTTCCGCCCAGACGCGATGAAATGCTAAAATATTGATATTAACTAAACCTTCTTTTGTTCTGTGATGGTGTTTAAATGGCACGCTAGAAACCTCATGCATCTGTAATCGAATGCAAACAGCTTTAAACTCAGAAAGCCCTTTAAAAATTCATGGTATGTTTATGCTACAGTAATAAACATAGACATGAACAGTGACGCATGGCTAGATCCCTGTCTCAGGACATTGTGGGCACAATGACATCAGGCTGCACCACATATACGTTTGAATCAGCTGGAACAACCAGATACATTCATCTCAGTGATCGATTGGTCATTCCGCATGGTGTGTTGATATGATGGACGAACCACGACGAACGCGACCGCCGTTCAGCTCAGTGTGCCGTATTGTCTCCTCTGCAGATCACCAGCTCATTAGACATGGAGGCCGTAACGTTCAAGAAGCTGGTGAAGGGACACGCCTACTCTGTGACTGCTGTGGATGAGGTGAGCTGTAACGCAGAAAGATCTGAAGCTACAATCACATTAAAAAGGGGTTTAGGTTGTTTAACATAACTGTGCTTACTTAGTGTTTATTTAAAAGATCAAACAGTTTTCCTTGAACTTTACCCACCAACTTTATCCACCACTTAATTCCCTGTAGCTCCGTTTATTGTGCTTGAACTCATTCAGAAGTCAACTAAACTGAGAAAGTTTTGACCAAACAATGAAAAAAATGGGTCCAATATTTAATTGATGTTAACATTTAACTGCTGTAAAAGATTATTTAATCTGCTTAGCTGCAAAAGTGTTTTACATATCTATTTTAAAAAAGAGCATGATGACATCCAGACGAGTCATGCTGAACACACAATGAGCTCCAGAGATTGTTGCTCTGCAGCATCCCTAATGAAGACCAGCTGACTTCAGATCATTTTATAATCTGTTATTTTCCATTTTGTAACAATGATTATTCAATTTAAAGTGGTGTGTTGTGTCTTTTATTATGGTTTAAATGTACCAGACTCAGTTAATTTTGTGTCACACCGTGAAGCAGAATCAGCAGCGCAGATGCACAACATGACCATCAGGTGTGTGCGTTTTTGCCCTCAGGTGGTGTATAGAGGAAATCTGACGAAGCTGGTTCGCATCAGGAACCCATGGGGGGAGGTGGAGTGGACCGGACCCTGGAGTGATAAGTAAGATTTCACAGAGATATGCGGTTAATTAGCAATTTGTCACTGGAAGAAAACACCCATTTCATGATTTCAAATGGCCATTTGGTGGTTTTTGCCTCTTATATTTACATTGAATCTTTACATTGACACAAAACAACTACTCATAACCTGTGAAATTAGCCCACAAAGCCATTATTATCCTCTTGGATCTGAGAAAGTCTTTCTAGACTTTCTCAGGGAAAGGGTTTAGCTGGTTTGTAGAAGCTGAGCTTCTCCTGTCTGAGTGTATTCCTAATTACAGTAGAAGAAATGGATGGGAAATTGTATAGTTTATTTGTTACAAAGCTAAAAATACCCCTCCCCCCACTGGGGATATTATATCACAGCACAAGCAAAAACACTGCTGAATGTGTGCAAGAAAAACCTGCAGTAATTCTCTATTAATGGAAGATTTATCATACTGTGCCATCTGATGTAGTATAAATGAAGCACAGTTATCCAACATCATGCCCCATATTAGGGTTTTGATGTTTAGAAAAGGCCTTCGTGGCTTTACAGACGTTTGACCTGGAAACTTTTGACAGATAAAACAGTTTAGTAATGTTTCCACTGTAAAATCGGGACTCGTTAAAATAAGACAGAAACCCGGAAAAAACAAAAATAGTCTTTAGGCTTTAAGATATTTTTGCCTTCTTGTGAGGTCAGCTGTAAAGACGACATCAGCATGAGTTCCGACTACATCCACGGCTCCACAGAGCTGGGGGAAATCTCTCTCCTGTGGTGTAACCATAGAATATTTAGTGGAGTTTCCACAGGAGCAAACATGAAAGTTTAGATAGTCAGCTCCTCATGTGAATCTCTGCAAGATGTAAAAAACCGACCGTGATGACTTCCAGACTTCTTCAGTTGTTCAATCATTAGGATTTATTCTGTAGTTTTAAGGTAGGATGAATTGTAATTGATTGAATTTTTAGTTTAGACGTGTAGTTTCTTAAATGACCACTTGAGACAGTTTCAGTTCCTACTGGCTGTTGAGACAGTTTCAGTTCCTACTGGCTGTTAAAGCTTGTTGAAGCCAGATATAAAAAAACATTTTTCTCTATGTATTAGGGCTGCGTGATTCAGCCAGAAAAATCATATATTTTTTAGTAATAATATTAATAATATAATGCATTGAAAAACTAAGTATTTACTGTACATTTAACCTAACTGGGTTCCTAATAAAACTGTTTTTATTTATTCACAATGAGTCAGAAATAGCTGAAATCGCAATATTAAGACAACATACTTATCAGTAGTTACCAATGTTACTGATACAATGTTGTATCTGTACAGCAGTTCGTTGTGTAGAACTTGACAAGAAGCTGTTGGATTCATTTAATTTGAATCAGGTGTGCTGGAGCAGGGAAACATCGAAAACCTGCAGGACTGTGGCCTTCGAGGACCGGAGTGGTCCATCCCTGTTTTAAACCCTTCAGCACCAGAAAGGCCCAATCATTTCTGATTTGTTAGCTGAAACTAGACATGAACCAGGATTATACAAGAGAATTTATCTGAAATCTGGGAGTGACAGAAAACCATCCAAGCAAACAAGGTGTAGCCAAACATGTTTGCGTTTGTAAGAAGGTCATAAACTGTATGTTTCTTAGTATGACCTCCGGAAACAGTCGTGGTTGGACAGCAATGCTTTGTGGTTTCTGTATAATCGGGCTCTAAACACCAGGCTTAGCTGAAGCTCACTGTCTCTAGCTTGAGTGTAAACTTTGCTAAAGCAAAAAATGCAATCGACTAGGGATGGATATTCGATTAAATTGTGTTAATCGAGTATCAGAAAAAAATAGCGATCGATTTTCGATTAATCCTTAATAATTTTATATTAAAATTTGGTATTTATAGGCTATATTAAATTGCAGTGAAAGTAGAAAAAAACCCAGCGTGTTTCCACTTTTAGATCTTTATTACAAGATGAACAACTATTGTAGCAGTTAAACAGGATTCATTCAATGGTTACACTGGAAAACATGCGCTCACTTACATCTTCAGCACCAGTCTAAAGATGCATTAGTTTTATTGATTAAAAAATTATGTCGTCGATGAAATTCTTAATGATCGATTAATCGATGGAGTAGTGGAGAAATGAGGTGGCTGTATTCTGTAAAGCGCTGGGGGCATCCCAACCCAACACTGATGGAAACTTGTCTAAAACTTTGACTCTGGCAAGTTTACTTCTGTGCAGTCATATGTTTTCTTTGTGAACTCCTCAGCTCCAGAGAGTGGGATAATGTGGATCGCTCCGTCAGAAGTCGGCTCCAAAACCGCAGTGAAGATGGTGAATTCTGGTGAGGGGAAACTCTTCGACTTGTTCATGGTTTCAAATCATATTTCCTCAAGTATAAGCTGGTAAAGAAGAGACTAACTTGTTTGTTTATTCCGGTCATACGTGTGTGATTTATGTTAGTTTGGAATTGTGTCGGATTATGTTTTGTTTAGAACTTCAGTGTCATTTTTCATCTGCACCCAAACAAGAATTCACTTTTGGACTCTGTGATGGAAAATTTCTCCAATGAAATCACTCAGAGCCAGAGTTATTTCTGTCTCCTAGGATGTCCTTCAGCGACTTCCTGCGTGAGTTCAGCCGTCTGGAGATCTGCAACCTGACGGCAGATGCCCTGCAGCACAACCAGATGAAGAAATGGAGCTCCTCGCTGTTTCAGGGGGAGTGGAGGAGGGGCAGCACTGCCGGGGGCTGCCGCAACTTTCCAGGTAGGAATATTGGAAGTGGAGGAATGAAATAAAAGGTAAATTAAGTTAGGTATGAACGAGGGAGACAAATGGAGATGGATGAATCTCACATAATTTTCTCTGCACATTTATTGGGAACAAAAAGTTCTGCAGCTCATCAGGACCATTTTATAAACTCCCGGAGTTTCAGTTTAACGAACAATATTAGTACGTAAGATTTTTATATCCTTTTGTTCAGTTGGAAACAATCTGGTGCAGAGGGATGGAGGGAGGATCTGGATGCTTTCCATGGAGGAATGTGAACCAGTGACTTGTATTTAAGCAATGAGCAATGAAACAATGCTTTGTTTTCTGAATAAATTTGGGAAATGCCCCATCATGCAATGCAGGGAATTTTAGTTTGCAAGTACAAAATGAGCCTTTTTCTTATCCATTGAAAAAAAATGAATCGTAACAATCGAACTCTAGAATTTCTAAAGGATGAATAAGTGTATTTCTAAATGTGATGAGGCATTTAAATATTTTACACGTGTCCACCTTAAAAACAAAGGCATCGTTCAGTATTTATAAAGACAGATTTATTATGGAATACCACATTATAGCTGGAAAAAGGAGGAGGAAGCTGATGTTTTCACTTCCTGTGTGCAGCAACCTTTTGGCTCAATCCTCAGTTCAAGATCCTACTGCAGCATCCGGATGTCCCCGGCCAATCAGATTGCAGCTTTTTGGTCGCACTCATGCAAAAAGACCGCAGGAAGAAACGACGAGAGGGAAAAGACATGGAGACCATCGGGTTTGCTGTGTACGAGGTTAGCAGCTCTCTAACAAACTCGGCTTGTAAAACATATCTTGTGTTGTTGTTTGCAAATTCTCAAATAGCTGATGACACTCATCTCTCGTCATTTTTGCAGATCCCGGATCAGGTAAGAGATTTGTTTTTCAACTTTTCTATTGTTTGATTTATCAAAAATAAAGGTTTGGTTTGTCAGGTTCTGGATATTTGCAACTATATTTTTATCATAAATGCTCCTGGGAGAAGATTTTCTGAATGGGTACTAACTCTTCTCCCCCTGTCAGTATGCGGGGAAGTCCGGGGTCCACCTGAAGCGAGACTTTTTCCTCACAAACGCCTCCAGCGCTCGTTCTGAGCTCTTCATCAACCTGAGGGAGGTCAGTTCGCGGCTGCGACTTCCAGCTGGGGAGTACATCGTCGTCCCCTCCACCTTTGACCCCCACAAAGAGGCCGATTTTGTCCTGAGAGTTTTCTCTGAAAAGCCTGCAAACTCAGAGTGAGTGCAGATGAAGGGGGGCAAGGGAAGTTTGAGGAAGTAGCTTTTGCTATGGCTGTTATGTTTAAGGAGACAACCACTTTCAGAAAAGCAAAACTCAGAAGCTTTTTTCCGAAAATGTAACTTTTTTCCCATTTTTCATCAGGGAGCTTGATGATGACGTTATAGCAGAGCTTCCGGTAGAGGTGAGAAGAAGGGATGACTTTTCAAGACTGGACCACTCGCATTTTGTGTAGAGTAAAATTGCGATGTACGTGTTCTTTGTGTTTCAGAATCGTCTAGATGAGAGTCAGATCGACGCAGGCTTCAAGAATCTCTTCAGACAGCTGGCAGGACCGGTACGTTCACCCTTGCTCTCACAGAAGGGGAGAGGTTACTCTGCAGGGGTTAAAAAAAATTACATTTAACTGGTTTTTGCCAACAGGATATGGAGATCAGCGTAGTGGAGCTGCAAACCATACTGAACAGGATCATCGGCAAACGTTAGTAGCAGGACAAATCAGTCCTATTGGAAACAATAGATTAATCATAATGCTGTGTATCTGCATTTCTCATGCAAACAGATAAAGACCTGAAGACCGATGGCTTCACCAAAGAAGCTTGTCGCAGTATGATAAACCTCATGGACGTATCCTTGTTTTGTTTTGGGAAATGTGTGTACTCGTTTGATTTCGCTGCCTGGATCCTTTTTCCCTTTCCCCCCTTTACTCCCCTTTTGTGATAATGGGAACTGAAAAAGGTGTGAAAAACATCATCCATTCCACGAAACTTTCCTGAACTTCCTCGCTCAGACGGATGGCAGCGGGAAGCTGGGCCTGACGGAGTTCCATGTACTCTGGGAAAAGATTAAACGATATCTGGTGAGATTCAACTTTGATGGGTCAAACAAGGTCATTGCTGATGGGGGACTTGGAGAAGACAAAGTTGTGGCCACTGAGCAGTCTGCAGAGGCTGAAGGTTTTGCCCCTTCCAGAGCTGCTTGACCACAGATAAGCTGGCGCTCAGAGCTAAACGGAGCCAAATAAGAGAGTGATTACATAATCAACACTAATTCGTGTGTGTAATGCAGCTGACCACTGGATTATCTGTTGCCTGGCTTCAGCTTTAGCATGGTGAGGCTAATGACTAGCATGCCAAAGCAATCGCTAGATTAGATAGTCGTTGCCAGCTAGCACACTGAGTGTGATATTCGAGTATTTAGTAGGTTGACAGCTTATCCAGTTATCTTCTCTTTGATAGGAGAAAGCTAACTGGACTAGCTGACAATCTACTGATTAGACAATTCATTAGGCTGTCGGGTAATCCAGTTAGCTTCCTCTTAGCAAGTGGAAGCTAACTGGATTAGCTGTTAATTTGGCTTGTCTTTTTTTTCTCCCTTTTCCTTTTTTTCCCTTGTCCTTTTTTTTAAATTTTTTTAATTCAAAATGAAATTTATAAAAGACGATTATATGGCAAAGTTAAAGTGTTTGTATTTGCAGCCAACAGACCAGACTATGTTGAAAAATGTAGATTTTTCTTTTTTAACCTGTTGTAAACTCATCCCCTGGCCGGTGCACTCTTGTCTAATTTCTGGTCTCTAATCAATTTTCTGTTTGCCTTCTGCTTTGTCCTGCTGGATCCGTGGCTTTATGCCGTACCAGACTATATTCAGACAATTCGACTTGGACAAATCGGGCACCATGAGCTCTTACGAGATGAGGATGGCTCTTGAATCTGCAGGTAATTCTTCTTTTCATTTTTAGTTTGAGAAAATGAAACAAATAAAAGGCATTTTCAGTTCTGCATATACAGAAAGTAATTCTGTTGCGTTTTGGGTCGAACACCTTGTTCTTACACTTAATCACTCTGACTGTTTCCCCTCCATCAGGTTTCAAGCTGACCAACCACCTTTTCCAGCTGATCATCCTGCGGTACACAGAGGAAGACATGGCTGTCGACTTTGACAACTTTGTCACTTGTCTGGTCAGACTGGAGACCATGTTCAGTGAGTTGCATTATTTTTGTTCTGAAATTGCCCCAGAAGATGAATACAAAAATGAGCAACTTAAGTTATTTTGCCACAGAACTAGACTTGCCTGTACCATTTGTAACGGAGAAGTAACATGCAGTTCATTCCAGTTCAATCTAACCCTCTAAAGAAGTTAAAGTACTTGCAAGTGAAGCAATTCTTCTGATTTTTCTTTCTACAGAAACATTTAAGACCATGGACACAGATGCAGATGGTCAAATATCCCTTAATTTCTTTCAGGTATGACCTAACCATAGGCTACAGACTCATCTGTACTGAAGCACATTCATACTGTCAACATGCTGTTTTTGTGTGGTGATCCTGTTGTATATTTCTAATCAATTTTCCTGTATTCCCCTTCTTCTACAGTGGATTACTCTGACCATGTTTGCCTAGAGATGAGTGGACTCCTCTGCATCATGCTGCAGCTTCAGGCCCAGTCTCTGCTGTTTCAGAAGTGCCTTTTCTACACCAGTTTCTCTGTGCTGCTCGCTGCTGATGCTCTTAAAGAAAGGAAAAAAGAAAAAACCAAACAGTACAATCATTCCAGTGCCTGCATTGGAAACTTGTGCCAATCGATCTTTTATTTGCCAAAAAAAAAAAAAAAAAAAAAGCCAACTAACTTCTTGTGGCCTGGCAGTTCACGCTCTGCTACCAGCCAGTTTACCCATACAAATATTACTCAGTAAATACACTTATTGGTTAGGGTTTCCAGGCTTTTTATGACAATTCAAATCTCACGAAATGTAGCAACGTGTTATCCTGTTGCCTGAAAATGAACAAGTTAGCCTCCATTTTATAAAGAGGTTTTTATATGTAGCTACAATTCTTAATCAAATAAAAGACAAGCTTATTACATCAGACCAGAGGGGGTCAAACCTGATGTCAAAAAGAATGAATTATTGACTTAAATGGTAAAATAAACTGTTGATTAATGCGCTAAATGCACAAAGAAAGTGGGGGATTTTTTATTCTTTAGTACAAGCCCAACAATATAAGACAAGTAAAGCAATTAGTATGAAGTGATGGGTGTGTATTTTTTGGGTGTTTATAAGGATTTTTTTTTTTTTACCATGGAAACAATTAATGGGTTATTGGGGTTACACCCTATTAATTTTTAAAGAATGTACTTTCGGTCTGTTATCTCCATCAACACCTTTTCTAACTACATATTGACAGTTTTTACTAATGCTTGGTGTAAAGTTAAAGGGTTAAAAAGCCAAAACCAACTCACTCCTTTGTCTTGATGGAAACATCTTAAAGTTGAATCAGACTGTTCTGCTTTGTGACTTAACACTCCGCTGTAATGTGGGTCTTTCTGTGCTAAAACATATTTCCAAAGATTTGCAACCAAAAGCATTTTAGCATGGCTTGTTTTCCTTTCTTAAGGGATAGAATAAAAAAGAAGTTTCCACTTAATCACATAATTTTTTCATGTTGTAGAGGCAAAAACACAAAAACCTGTCGTACTGCCCAAATAGTCAATGTCCTGCCTATTTTGTTCACACTTTTTTTTTCAACTTTAGCCTAAATTTTTTTTTCTTGAATTTAACATTTTATTTGATGACATCATTTATAAAATACAAGTTTTGTTTGAATATTACCAAAGTTTGATCTTTAGTATGTTCAGTTCGCCACACGGTTAACCAGCACTCGAGAGTGCCATCAGTCCAGTATGAGCTGGAACTCAACCATTATAATCACCACTAATCCACTACAAGTATTTTGTTTTTAACCAAGACCTCAGTGTTGCTTTTTTCTTCTCCTTTTTAAGACGGCTCAAAAAAATCTAAGCATGTTTATATTTGATGATGTTGTAAAACAGGGCTCAGCCATCAGCGGTGATACAATAATAATTCCGCTGGATGTTATCATCTACATACCAGAAGCAGTTTCATGGTAACTGGGTCCAATCTTGAGATATTCAATCATTTGTAGCCTACTTGAGGATAATCGGATATTAAAATTGCATTTTAGTCCACATCTTCATCATTCTACTATGAGGATTAGCTAGAATAGATTTACTTATTTCCATGCTTAGAAAAAAATGGTTTTTCTCATTCTGTACATTGCTGCTCATGTTGCTATAAGGCCTTCTCTTTAAGAGAACTTGCGTCAGGTGGGCACAATGTAAACATATCACATGGTGACTTAGATAAGAAAAGCTTTCTGTGCCAACGAGATGTTCGAGGCAGTTCAGGAGCAGCGCTGTCAATAGGAAAGAGTGATTCGTTTTGGACTTTGGAACAAACCATTTACATGCTGAAAATGCTATATAACACACGAAGGGAGTTAGGGGGTGGGTTGGCTAAAAATCAATCAATAATCTTTCTTAGTACATGACATTCAGTATACAGTATATGAATGTGCATTTAGGTATCTTGCAAGTGTTTGCAGCAACGCTGCTGGACGGCACTTTTTATTTACAACTTGTGCCAAAAAGTTTGCGCCCACCATCAGCATTAGGTAGGGGCCCACTTTTGAAACTTTACTGGGAGGGGCCTGCAGTTTTATGCAAAAACAATGATGTTGCACTGTATCATAGTGAATGTCTTGACTTTTATATTCAATTCTGTTCAATTTTAGTACGTACCTGCTCGTTATTATGCATGGCATGTTTAGATTGTTCTGCAGCGTATTGGGAAATGATACCTTTTTGTGCGATGGCTGGATTTCGTCTGAAAGGGGGGGGATGTGTCAACTTTGTTTAATCTTCCAAAGGGAACAAGATGTTAATGCTAAAGGTGAAGGTGAAGTTATGCAAGATGGATGGATGTGCTGTTCTTTTTCGTTTTTTTTTGCCAGTTTGTCCTTTTTTTTTTTTTTGGTCTTTTGTAAATTGGAGATTTGCAACACTTTTAATGAGAAAGCAACTGCCAAACCCATAAATTTGCGTCATACTCTATCTTCAGTGTTTGCAGCGTAATGCTTATATAATATTGTGTAATGTTTACAGGGGCAATATTCTGGGTCCCTTTGAACCCGCTCATCATGCAACGCATTGGTTGACTGTGGAGCTTCCACTGTAAATCATCCATACACAGTTGGAAAATAAACATGGTCGAAATTGTCCAAGTTCTTTATCAGTGTCTTGTACATTTTTATATCTTCAAATAAAGGTTGGGAATAGTGTTATTTTATGTTTCTAAATAAATGATCAAAAAGTGAGTCATACTATGAATATGACAGCCAACAATAACCCAAATAACCACAAACAAACTATATATAGTAATAAATAGCACTTTAGTAACAAGTCATATTAAAAAAAACAAACAGTAAATGTCTACTAATGTACACATCTTTCACAACATAGTAATATTAATATCTTTACAGCAGATTTATGATTGTTAAGTTGAAGACATTTTTACAAGCTGATCAAATAAGTTAGAACAAATATGCCTTCTTTAAAACTGATACAAAAAAAACTGAGAAGTGCCTTTTTTGTTTTTCTTTCCTGGAGCCACCCATTAGAGGAATGTACGTCTTACCAGGCCCAAAGAAATGCACGTAAGGGTATTAGTGAATTCTATTTACAACATATCTGAGAGTCAAAAATGGCAAAGTATGGGATTTTTCTTTTGGCATGACAGCAGTAAGAGTGAACCAACTAAAGTCTTAGAGTCAAACTGTAGGATAGCATCTGAAGCAGGCTTTTTAAGCGTAGTTGTTGTTGTGCTCAATCTTGGTCACCATGGTGGAAACCAGCCGCTCCAGCTGCTCGGCTCGCTGCTTGCCCGTCTGGAGCACCTCCTCGTGATTGGCCTTCTCTTCGCTTTCATAATCCATCACCGCCTGGTTGGTGATCAACGAGAGGGCGAAGACGCGCATGCCGCAGTGACGGGCGACTATCACCTCGGGGGCTGTGCTCATGCCTAAACAGGAAAAAAAGGCATTAGAATGAAACTCAAGGACATGAGCACATAAATTCATGTTTATTTTCACTGATGCTGCTCTAAAAATTTCTATTTAGTATGTTTTCTCAGCAACAATTGTGACATTCTCTCTGCACGTGAAGTTAATTGAAAATGTTTAGGCTACCCAAAGCAAATACTAGATTTTTTTCAAATGAAAAGAGGTGAATAAATCCTCTGTGCCAAACAGAATGCCACAGTTCTCATGTGCCATTCCTTAATGACATTTTAGAAAGTGAAATCACATTTTTCAAGGCATTTTGATATAGTATCTTTTTATAGCTTTCCTATCCTTCCTCTGCTTTGTAGGCATCAGTTCTTTGATTAGCTTCATTCCAGATAATCAGAAGCCCGTGATAGCTGAGTGTTACCACAAGGTTGGAAGATATAGAAATGATCCAGCTCTGAAATGATTGTCACCTGATAACTCCCAATGAGCACTCAACGTGTCTTTAAAGTCTTAGGCCCAGTTCCAACCCCCCATCTTGTGTCAAACCCTCAGTTTTGCTCTTATCTTTTGGGGATTAATAATTAGTGGTCATGTTGGAATCAAAATCCCCCCTGCTGCACCAAATGAGGGACTACTACTTTTTCTTGATCTCCTTATCACTGCAAATGGGTTGGGATTTTACCTTAATGCATCAGATCAATCACACCCTGACTCTTTCCGCTCAGAATCTCCAACAAAGTGAAAGGTGCCCCAATTTTCACATCTATTGTCCCTAGGGAATCATCGAGTGTAAAAATGACTCACCAACAGCATCAGCGCCCAGTTTGTGCAACATACGGCACTCAGCGATCGTCTCAAACGATGGCCCACCCAGCACACAGTAGACACCCTCCTTTAAGAAGTCTCCATATCCAAGTTCTTGCCCCACGTCCATGGCCATCTGCTGCAGCTCTCTGTCATATGCATCGGACATGCAGGGGAAACGTACGCCGAACCTGTGAGGAGAAAAAGCGGAAGCTTGAGTCTGGGTAAAGGGTAGCGGAAGTCCTAAGGTTGGATTGCTCAATATCAGTGAAACGAGTTTGGCAATGAAAGAAAGGCCACTAAAAATGATGCAATAACTGCATCTTGCTCAAACTGATCTGTCAAGTAGCAGCGTGTTTAAACTAGACCTACCGCTCATCGTTGGGTCCAGCCAGGGGATTGTTGCCAGCGAAGCCGGGCATGTTGAGGTGGTCTTTGATAATCATGATGTCTCCCACCTTAAAATCTTGGTTCAGGCCTCCGGCTGCGTTGGTCAGGATCACCGTTTCTACACCGAGCAGCTTAAAGACCCGCATAGGCAGCGTGATCTGGAAAACACACACATACTTTGGTTTAAAGGTTGTTTTAACAGCATAAGAGGATGTCAAGAGTTTTCACATGTTTAATCACAAAATCACAGATGGAGAAATTTACAGCAGGACACACTCACCTTCTGGATTGGATAGCCTTCATAGAGGTGGAAGCGCCCCTGCATGCAAACACATGGCCTTCCCTTCAAGGTACCAAACACCAGCCGTCCTGCGTGTCCGTGCACTGAGGGAAACCATAACCAGTCAGTAAATGTCAACAGTGCATGGTAGACATTCATCACATTTGGTGTCTGTTATATTACTCACCGGTGCTCTGAGGAAAGTTGGGGATGTCCTTGTAGTTAAAGGCTACCTGGTCCTTTAACATGTCAGCCAGCCCTCCGAGCCCTGAGCCGCACACAATGCCCACAGTCGGTCGTACATCTGTCTGGGCCAGCAGCCAATCAGCAGTGGCCTTGCATTCCTCATAGCTGTAGCTGATGGCATTGAAAAAAAAGAAAAAGAAAGAAGTAGTGGTTAGAGCAGAGTAGCATGTGAGTATACTACTAACCTCCTATGACATTACAGACAGGCCTATGTGTGTCTTCTGAACAGGAAGTGACTTTTGAGGACAAACTCCTGCAGAATCACACCAAGTCATTTGGTCTGAATGTCATTTATTCCTGTCATTTTCCAGATTTAATTCAGACAAGGTATTCTTTTTCTTTCTTTTTTTACTTAAAAGCAAAGTTAATCAATTGAGACGGATTTAAGAGTAAAGTAGTACAATAATAAATGAAAATGAAAACCATTAGGACTAACATTGCTCCAAAAGGATCTGGAAATAACATTTAAGGCTTCTTAAAAAGTGAATGAATGGTTTTTCTATTTAGACTCTGCAGCACAGCGCGTGCGCTTTTTTGTCTTTGCCCCCCCCCCCTGACCCGCACATTCCGGTATATTTTTTGCCCACCGTCTCATACTGAAGGGGCCATGTGCTCTGCAGCATGTGAGGAGAAAAACATATAATAAGTTTCTATTAAAAAGTGTACTCACCCCTTGTTTGTATCTGGATACATTGCGGATGATTAGATTTGAGGTAAATGCGCACACAAAAGTTATAGGAAAAATAGTTTAAAAAAAAAATCAAAGCCCAGATATTATACGATTTAAAATATCAAAGACAAGCAGTGAGGAAAAAGTGGAGGAAAAAGAAAATTTTTCTTTCTTCTGAGCTTTTTCTTCAGTCTTGAGGTCCTGTCAGTATCGCAGTCTTCTCTGTAGTCTGTGGCGGAGGCTTTCACGCCGGGTTTATTATAGGCCTGACACCCCCCGCTCCTCCCCCCCGCTACGCATGACGCCCGAAGAGTCATTGGCTCAAGAGACACACCTTCAAAACAGCACGCGGGATAATAATAATAAAAAAAAATAAAAAAAAACGAGAGAACTTGAAGATAGTCTATGACATTGCC
>JAOXYM010000005.1:14384114-14394302 GCA_028567055.1 Leptatherina wallacei
TACCCGGTGAGAACCCACGCATACACGGGGAGAACATGCAAACTCCACACAGAAAGGCCACTGTTTGAAACCCCTCCGCAGCTCGAACCAGCAACCCCCTCTGACTCAAACTCTGACCGGGGCTCAAACCAGCAACCTTCTTGCTGTGAGGCTGCGGTGCTAACCACCACACCACCGTGCAGCCCGTTATCAGGTGTTATCAC
This sequence comes from Leptatherina wallacei, assembly GCA_028567055.1. NCBI lineage: Eukaryota > Metazoa > Chordata > Actinopteri > Atheriniformes > Atherinidae > Leptatherina > Leptatherina wallacei. The sequence goes on from JAOXYM010000005.1 coordinate 14,384,318, forward strand.
ACTATAATCATTCCATAGAAACGGATGACCTGCAGGTGGCTGTCACCTCAGATAAAGGAAAGTAGGAAACATCGCTATCAACCTTTTAGTTAAACAAACAACAAAGTCCCCTTTAAGAGGAAACAAGGCAGATATGGATGGCCCTAAAGGCCCTTTTTAGTCAATCAACTGGCTATAGGTGGTGTGAGTGATCAGTCTCTGCACAAATGAATTACAGCTTGATAGGATGTTTTGTCAGGGCCGACAACAGACATGTAATAGACTGCTGGGATATTAAAGACAGATAGACAAAGTATAAAAGTGACTTTTAAAAAAAAAAGGAGTAAAAAAGTAATATGATCAGAAGTATTTCTTTTAAATATTTCATCTTGCATTAAAAAACATTTGCTGCTTGTGATAAAGAAGGGAATACCCGCAGGAATGATATGCAATAATGCTGCCCCAGGATGACTTTACAAGAAGCCCTGTATAATAAACATTTGACATCATACGGTGAGTTCGTGATCACCAGTTGACAGACACACAAGTCATTGTTTCAGTACAAGGAATGTGTTGCTAATGGGACGATTTAGCAACACACGGAAGTCAATTTTCTCTTTAAAAGCTTGAAAAGCATCTAACCTTCTTCAGGACAGAATTACAGGACAAAAAGAGGGACAGTTTAGAGGTCACATGAAGATGCTATTAATCACTACCATTCATCACAAATAGAAAACTTAACAAGAATAAAAAACATTTTAACAGGTTGTTTCATGTTTGTGAGCTGAAGGCCACTCTTCAGCTGGGACACCGCGAGCTAGAAACTAGTGCAAAAGTAGAAAACTGGTAGATTACATAACAATCCCTCCCACTCTGCTGTCCTTTACTACTATAAACTATAAAAGATATCTATGTTTGTTTTTGCTTTTTCAGGAAAATGTTATGTTTTTGCTTGTAGAAAACATCAGAAAAAAGTCTTTAATGAAGTCAAACCCGTGATAATTACGTTTCCATAAATCAATATTTACTCTTCTGTATACAGCTGACGTAGGATGATACAAGAGTCTACCAAAGTATAAACCAGCCACAAAGGCAGCATCCACCATGACGCACTGATGACGCCGCAGCTCGAGTCGTTGTTTGGGTTTGACATAAAAGAGACAGTTCACACCCTCCATGTTTGTTAGAACTTCTCTACGAGGTCTTAGCCGCTCTGTTTGGGTTCTGTCTTCTTCATATCTCTTGTTCTTGCTAAGAACAGTTGTTAACGCTGCCTGATAACCCGCGAAGGTCTTTGACATGTTAACCTCTTTGCCCCTCCCCTCAGTTATAGATAACACGCCTTTGGTTTAGCCAATGAACTGGGGCCATCTGACTTTCACAGAAGGGCACACGGTACCCTGTTTACCTGTTTGTCTGGAAATATCAATAAAATGGTTTCTGAAAGTCCTTCTAAAACAAATAATGGTGGCAGCAGGAAAGAAGCAATCACATAGCTGCAGGTGTTTGGGTAGCAGATGCTAAACGCAGCTTTGCCTGTTGAATGAATTTGAAACATATTACTTTTAGATCACATCTAGGTAAAAATACAAATTTCGGACATAAGAAGTGATGCACAAGTCACAACAAAGATGTGAATGCATGACAGAGCTTAGTTTCAGTGACGATGAACAAAATGAGCAATTTACTCCACAATTTTAGTACAAAGAAAAAGTTATGTAACACGAGGGATCATCTTACTTCAAACTGATGTGTATCAAAGAGCCTGAAGCCAACAAACGTTATAGCAAAGTCCAAGATAATATCTGTCATCTCAGCCTGTTTATGCTAATTTGTGTGTGTGTGTATTGTTTGGTAATGGGATATGGTAAGCAGATACTGCTGACATTACACAGCGATTATGGGACAATAATAAATGATACATAAAAAATCTGATATCATGAATGATACACATTCTGCCCTGCTTGACCTTACACAGCCCTGATCATGCCATGCTTAACTAAAAAGTGTCTCAAACGGATTCATTTCAGTTGATTATCTTGTCAGCAACCAACACATTCTCACTCCCAGCTCGCCACGCAGTAGTGGCATGACATGTTAACACGCTGGGTAGCCCTTCTGAGTGATTTATATACAGATTAGGTATTCCTTCAATTCTTTGCAGGGCGATGACTGAGTTCAAGTCCTGATGGGATTCATTTTAGGCTTTCCTTGATGCATGGCTAATTTTAAGCAAATTCAGTTTAGTTTATTTATTTCGCACCAATTCATGACAAAAGTAATCCAGATCAGTATAAGTAAGGCAAACACTTCTGCCTTCTTTTTCAGAGTTTAGGGGCTATTTGAGGCTATATTGAGGGCTATTTGAGGACTCTAAATTGACATAATGTGACTTGATTGGGTTCGTTGGGTGGTTGCCCTCCAAATGAAAGATCTGCAGATCAGTCCCTCCCCAGAATTAGGTTAGATTTGGGGATTAGTTGATACAACAGGATTCAGACTTCCCCAGTCTATTGTCTTGGATTATAAGAGTGTGTTATGTAAGAAGAAGTTAAGAGCTGCACTAGCATAGATGAAACCAGCTGGGACTCAATGGTTCTATTCATTCCATGTTAGGTCAGCTGTGCTGAACCTTGCTGTTAATGGGCATGTAATCGTTCACAGTCCTTGTGCTCCTTCAGTGAAGCTTTGTAAAGTTGTGGATAGACTGTTTGGATTTGGCAGTCCAAACAGTCTATAGAGGCTTGATAATTTCACTTCCTTAAACTCTGTTTGCAGTATAGAGTTCATTTTACAACTTATTTCCATTTTCATAATACCCCACCCAACATATGAAAACACACCTTTTTTTTTAAGTGGACATCACACTCACTCACTCTAATCATTGGATACCTATTTATAAAATCTTTGGCATTCATCCACTTTTCAGGATTTTGGGGAGTTGGATGAAGAGATTTAACCAAGTAGTCCAATTAGGATATTTCATATCCGACTGAGATAACCCTTTTATTTATTTAATTGTGTGGACAGTACAAATGCCTATATGTAGTTTTTTTGGGTGGGAGAGTCAAATAGAATATAAGATAACCACTGTATGTTTTGGCTGTCTGATCCTTACAGGAACAGCGTGAGCACACTTTGATATGAAAAGCAGTTTAAACATGTCTCCACTTTCCCAAAACTGCTTCCATGTTTTTGTACATTCAGGTCTTGTTTGCTTCCCATTCAAGGTCAAACAAACATCCATATAATGTACATATTTTTCAGCCTCTTCGTGACACAGACAAGTCCAAGATCATACCTCTGCCCTTGACCATTTTCTCGAACCATACTGAATTGGTTTCTCTGCTCTTATGTCCTGCTAGCAAACATGCATAGTAGCCTTAAACAAACCCCCTTATCTCATACGAAATATTGATTTCCTGTACCAAATTGCGTGTAAAAGGTTGACCCAGTGAGGTTTGAGACCTTTCATTTTTTTTATGTCATGGGGCAGGTTGTGTTTTTCTGGGGCAAGATGGTGTGTGTTTTCAATGCATGATGCTTTCAGAAAAAAAAAGATCAAGTTCATGGCGAAGCATCGTCTTTTCTGAGCTGAATTCAGCAGGTGAAACACGTCACAGTTCAATGTACTGATTATTTGGACAAGTTACTGGTGAAACTACCAAATGAAAGGTCAATAAAGTTGAACTGTGAAACTCAAAGCAGCTTCATATGACCTCACGCACACTCACAAAATGCCAATGTGTGCAGTCATGATCAAATCTGTTGTTTTCTTTCCGATAAATGAGGATCGGACATTTACCTTCCACAATTTCAACATCAAACAGGAGATTCTCAACATCAGATTATTCTCATTGGTGGAATTAGTTAACAACTAGATGACACATATCATAGATTTAATTTAAAACCTGCACATGTAAATATTGAGATTATGTTGGTAATATTAATCCCCTGAGCAATAAATGCGAACAAATATTCAGACATTGCATTTTTACGTCAACATTTATTTGGTTATATCATCTGAGAAGGAACAGGACAAACAATAATCACATATTTCAAAACTGCAGGACACTGAAAGTATTTTTGTCTGGTTAGCATTTACAAAGTATCTGAATTCGAGACAATGTCATGGTTAAAGCTAAGAATGAAAGTTTTCAACCTTTTCCAACATTTATAAAACTTTCAAGGCAAAGAAATATATATCTATAAAATGTCTTTTAAACCTGGAATAGCCCATTTAACTTTATATAAATTTACAAGCTCAAATAAAATTGGTGGTAATTCCTGTAATGAGTTGCAGAGTCCTGAGCGACGATACAGAAACACGCCGCCAAATTGTTGCAGACACTGAACAGCAGCTCAAGCTCTCAGCTGTAATAAAACTGTGTGAATGTTTGAGCTCAGCAAAAACCTGAATGAACTCAAACTTTCTCCCACGGTGACCGATTCATCTGCTAATGACTGCACAGTGTTTGCTTGTGTAGCTTTTTATTGATTACAGTCTGCCGCATGATATTGATTGAACATTCTTTCGATAAAAAAAAAGACGGTGATGATAAAACCTATCTAATAAATTGTTTGGACTTTCATAAATGTCAAAGCTGTACAGAAAAAAAAGTTATTGTATTCATTAATCTATTACCTACCATGCAATTCCTCCATTATAAATAAAGTGCAACAAGAATCACACAATGACTAAAACTCATAAATGTTAGTAAGAACTGTCTGGCCTCGTCTGGCCTTCAGTGTGGATTAATGTTGTGACGTGTCAGCCGTCATACGAGCCGGTGTAGTTCTTGCATTTATTAATCAGTGTCAGATGACCTGATCGGTAAGGTTAATCATAATGTGAAGGAAAACATGAATAAAAAATAAAACAGATTTTTACTTCTTTCAGAGAACTGTTTTACTTTGCACATAATTTGTTTTAAGTAGTTGAAAGTGATGCAGGTAGCGCTCCCCTCATAGCAAGAGTTTCTCCTGAGTGAGTTTTGCATGTTCTTTGGGCTCTGATTTCTTTTGTCTTTCAAAAGATTTACATCTTGGAGATTTTACTTTATTGCAGGTCTGAGTGGGATGTACCCCAGCTCTTGCCAAGTATCAGCTGGAAGAGAAGAGAATCCATTTCTCCATCTCTCTGAACAGGTAGAAGTGGGTATACAGATTTTAACAGACTGGAAGTGGTTGGTGCATGGCTGCAGAATCAAAGCCTCGTGACACACTCAGCTGACTACTGGAGCATCTGCACAGACTTGATAAAAAGGATCAGGTAAATTATCTACATCATGGAAAAATGGCTCCATGAATCAGTGTCTTTATGTGAGGATGACATTTGCAGCTGCACGTAAGATTAAAATGCTTTTACCTTCAGTAGAATATCTCTGCTCTGCTTTGTAATAACTCAGAAGTCATGTGTGCGTGTGCTTTCTGGGTTTGTGTTATAATATCTGTGTAAGTAGAAGGTCTGCAAAAGTACAAAGTTGAAAAATGCACCCAAATATGTCCGACAAAGGACATCCAAGTTGCTTCTTTAGTCCAGGGTTTTCTTCCTCTACATGATGACATCATCATCAAACACACATGCATCATCCTTGTCTACTGGTTAGTTTTGCTACAAGCAAATAAACTCTCTTGCACCATTTCCCACCAATCAAAACAGATGGACCCCTTCAGGTAAGGGTCTTAAAGAGACAGTGGCTAAAAATAAAACTTTTCAGATTGAATGCTGGAAAAGATCCTGGAAAAAAATGGCCGTAAGAGAAAAAAAAATCTGCTTTTCTTTTTATGTATTGAATAATATGACATTAGATATGTAAATATACTTTCGCTGGACAAAAAAAAAGTTATCTTTGGAACAATTCCTACAGATCCAGTCACTGGAATATGATGTGAATATACTGTATACATCTTTTATTTTTTTAATGCAACAAATATCTTCAACCAAGGAATTTAAATTACTAAATGAAAAGAGAATTTTTCCTCTACGTAAAAGTCCACCTGCTTTGCCCTTCTTGCATAATTCCTGTAGTAAATCATACCTTACTTAACTGAAGCACTGATTATGAATCAGCAGGTTGGGACATATATGATCACTGCCAAATTCCTGCCGTGTGTGTCAGTCTTTGCTAGGAGGACGCATTCCTCCAACATGCCCACTGTTACATGACTATGGGATGTCATTTCAAAAGGGGATGCGCTGATTGTATAACATGAGACTTATTACCTTCCTAATTCATGTTAAAGATGTTCTTTAATGAGAAAAAAGTGCAGAGTTTCATTTAGTTCTTTATACTCCAGATAAATTTTTCCCTTCAAACCTAAGAATGCTTGAAGTTTGGACAGAAATATTTTTATTGTTATGATTCTCTCCAAGCCTGAGCCACTATTTGTTTTTGTGCGTACATGATGACATTTCTTCTCAACATCCTTTAAAAACCTCAAAATAATTTACAACGAAATTGATGCTGCTGGATGTTTTACAGTCATTCTACCAAAATGAAAAAACTTCCGCTTGGAAAACCTTAATTACTTTACAAGTTCTCATGTTTTCTTTTAACATCCAAACTTCAGAGTTTCAGATGTATTAACAACAATCCTGGGTAAAAGTCTTCAGCCCTCATTTCTCCATATTTAGTTTCCAAGCAGCCAAAATTTCTTGCAATCTTTTAATCTTTTTTCAAACATTGGCTGATTTTTATCCTTCTGAGCAGTCCTTAAATCTGAGCATTTTAAGAAGAATGTGTGTTTGTTTGTTTGTTTGTTAAACCACTTAACACTGACTTATAACTCAAGGGACAAACCAACAGACAACTTAGCAAAGGTACATCTTTTGTTCCCATTTCTTCATTTGCATCTACAAAAATTATTGTGCTCATAAGTTTACATACCCTGACAGAATTTGTGATTTTTTTTTTGGCCATTTTTCAGAGAAAATGAATGATAAGAGAAAAGGGTTTTTTGAGTGAAGCTATTTATTGTCAAACAAATGTGTTTACTCTTTTAATTCATGGCAACAAAAACTTCCCCGATGCTTGTAATCATTGTGTGTGGATAAAAGGTCCGTGAGTTTCTGGACTCCTGACAGACCCTTGCATCTTTTCTCCTGCGCTGAACCAATGTTTATGGATTCTGAGTCACGGAGAAAGCAAAAGAAATGTCAAAGGATCCGCGGGAAATGTTAATTGAACTGGATATAAAACAGGAGAGGAATATAAAAAGATACCCAAGGAATTCAGAAAGCCATCAGCGATGTTCAAACTCTAATTAAGAAGTGGAAAATGAGGGATTATGTTGAAACCAAACCACAGTAAGTAGACCAATAAAAAAAAGACAGCCACAACTACCAGGAAAGACTTTAAGCCGTCGTTGATGTTAAAGGGGCAATACGCATGAAGTGTGTACACTTTGATGAGGGTGATTTGGGTGGTTTCTGTTGTCATGATTCAAAAAGAGTAAACAGAGCTGTTTGACAAAAAAAGGCTTCCCTCAACCACGAGTGAAAGAAAAGTTGACAGATATAAAATAGTTGTTTTGTACCAACAAGACTTGAAACAGGCTCTAAGACATGCATCTGGACTTTCAGTTAATCCAAAGTATGGAAGCATAGAGCTGCCAACCAAAAAAAAAACCATATCATGTTGTAGCGTGATAATATTAATTGTATAAATGTGGAACATAAACCATATTGTTTTCATCTCTGAAAAGGAAACTGCATTGCAGGAGATCAGAGAAATGTTTAATTTACAAAATGTGATAGAGTTGTTCTTCACACTAGGCTGAGACATGGAGAGATTCTGCAGCTACACCATGGAGGACTCTGTGATAATATTGACGTTCCACCCTTAAACTGGACAGGCAGGACTTAATCTTGGTTTTGGGAACTTTATTCTTCCCGCAGTGCATACTGTTACGGATAGGGAAAGGCAGGCCGGACCGAGGAAGGAGCAGACAGGAAGTTTCTGTGAACAAAGTTTATTCTTGAATCTCAAAAAAAAAAAAAAAGAACTGCTGTGGCTGAGGTAGTGGTGAAGAGGCTGGCAGAAAGGGTCCCAAAAGGTTCCTCTCTGTCCGGAAAAGGCAGTCCACTGAAAGAAGGAGTTTCAGAACAAAAGTTAATCTTCCAAACACCGGTATCCAAGAAAAAAACCATGACATAATAACTGGCCTGTTTGTACCATGGGATAAGGCAACAATCTGGCGATGAGTAGACTGCAGGCTGGCACTTAAGTAGGCAGTCCTAGATCACCACCAGGTGAGAGGAATATCCTGATTAGCCTAATCACCACCACACCCAGCTGGAAGCCTGAATACATAAAATAAAGAACATCCAAAAACACAAATCCTTACACATACATATCCTTTTTAATTTTGGTTTTCAGAAGACAGCTAGGACTTACGATGCAACCACTGGTATGTGTTAACCAAAAGCAACACATACACCCAGACAGATGCATGCACCATCTCACTGTGAGCAGGCAGGTGACCTACAATGTCATTCATAGCTGTCCTACTGTACAACAATAAGTCAGAGTAGAACAATTAATCATTAACAAAAATGTTTCTGCTTGACAAGATAAAGCATATTTTGCTCTAATATTTCTAGGTTGTATAAACATCTGCATACTTTGTGTTTCATGTTCTAACAATAAAACATATTGCCTTATAAAACTTGAAAAGATGTTACATTAACAATGCAGAATTTTCCCTCAGGTCAAAGACACCATACAGAAACTAGATATCAATTCTTTTTACACATAAACATGCAAGATATCCCTCCCATCAGCTTCACAACTGCTTTCTATGATTTTACGACCCTTTGCTGCACACATTTCCTTGTCAATGGACTTTCTCAGAAGTGTGTGTGTTTGCTCGAAGCCATACACGCGTACACACGACGAACAACTAAGAATCCAGAAACTCATCTATGTGCCCTCTTCAAATGAGTTTATGACATGGATATCTCTATAAGGGAGACACTTTACATAACCTGCGGTTGGGTTATATCAATAAAGATAACGGTGATAACACCACCATGAGACCAAAGTAACACAGTCATGCATGATCAGATGATGATCAGAAAATCCTCAAAGGTCTCACATGCTCCTCATCTGTATGGAAGGCTTAAAATCAGATTTTACATTTAATGTTTTTTTCCCCTTGCTTAATACATGGTGGTACCCAGTGATAAATATTAGTCATAGTTGGTTAAAAGGCTTTTTATCTATTCAAGCTTTGTCACCCAATGTCTTGTTTTCAAGAGACCTGTTTGAGTCACTTGGATTGCACCGATGACTGTGATGGAAATTTTATTTCTTAAGCCCTGAGGTCTGTGAGCAGACGCAACAGAGTCACATTCCACAGGCATGTACGGAGCTGAAGAGGTAAAACATTTCAGATACATGTGAAAGGGAATCATATGATCATATTTTCAAAGGCTATTGAAGAGGTACACTCTGACCTTACAAACTGACATTATGGCTTTTACACTGGGTTATTGTGTCTGGAAGTTTCCAACAAATGAGAAAGGCTTGGATGAAAAAAAAAGATTTTATTTGGTATTGCTGTCCTTCTTCTGAGTAACAAGATCATGATTTTATTAAAATACAATCAGCCTGCAAAGTTCATAGGAAAATCTGGAAAATGAAACTCCTGAAAGATCCAACATTTTTTAAATTAGGTGGATTTCATGCCTCAAGCACCCAAATGACAAATGACATAAATAATGGTGGCTTGTTCTGACATGGTTGATTATTTGTGGAGTCAGGTTATGTAACAGATGAACAACATGACCTGTTTGTCTTTTTACAAGTCTGTGTCAACGTTCTAGATCAGCTGTGTTGCTTCCAGCAATGATGAGATGAAGCAATGTGGGTGAAAGCTAAAAGTCAGAGCTGGGAAACTGAATACATGGACATTTTGGCTGTGTCTCATTTAAGGGTCTGCGCACTACGAAGTGCGGATTCGTAGGGTGCATACGTCACAGTGGCGCGCCAAGTACTGTCCC
>JAOXYM010000005.1:14517497-14533154 GCA_028567055.1 Leptatherina wallacei
CTAACACTATCAAAGTGTTTAAATCAACATCCATCTGCATGATGATGACTGCAGCTGATCCAGGATCTTACCTTCTCTAGCTTAGCATGGGACTAATGGGAACAAAACACCTGGGTGTGAATGGCAACCTTCCCTCTTGATGCTGAGGTCAGGCCAATAAAAATGGCCTCAGCTTATATTTCCTTTATAGAACATGGAGGCCCTGAAATTGACAGCCACAACTCAGACAAACAGAGATGATTAATTTTTTTTAATAAATCAAGACAGCAGGAAACCAATTCTCTGTCCCGCTGTCTGGGACTGACATCTGCAGCCCGATTAAAAGTAGCAAACCAGCCTGATTATTTCAGAGTCGTGCTTATCAGAAACTTAGATGGTAGGATAAAGTGTAATGCCATCCTTTCATGTTGCCACTTTATCTCCTGTAAACTGAATGTACAGCAAAGCAGAGAGGGTTAGGATTGGTGGATTAATCTAAAAAAAATGTGTGACTTTTTGTGTATTTTTATGACATTCTGATGATTAGCGAACAGTCGTATAAATGCAGTTAAGAAACAAACTACATGTAATTACAAGATTTCCCCCACACACACTAACCTGAGATACCCCACGTTATAGAAGCGACTGACTCCATCTGTGGTCCTCACAACCTTCAGACAGAAGGCAGGCTGCAGGTGTCTGACCTCTAGTAGCACCAGGGCTAAGTACTGAATGAACAGAAGCGCATCCACCAAAGATGCTGCATATCCCACAATCCCCCTGTAGTCCGTCTCTCTGGGCTCCAGCACCCGCACCCCGTAGAAAAGCCAATATGAAGCCAGGAAGAGAAAGACGAGTGCCAGCAGCAGACTGCGGAAGACATAGAAGCGCGGCAGAGTGGCTCGAGCAGGGCGGAGAAACAGTGCCCACGTGGAGATGAAGAGGATCAGGAGCTTGAAGGCCATGGAAATATAAAGGCCCTCGCATGGTGTTCCGCAAGGGTCCAATGTGTCCCGCCACAGGAGCTGGGGGAGAACCAAGAAGGCCAGAGGTGTGATGAGTGAGAAGAGCCCCAAAATGGCGCCCAACACAGGGCTGACGTAACGGCGGCAGTCGAGAGGGGAGGAGTCCTCCAAGTCCTTGGAGAGCCGTGTCAGGTCCTCATTGGAGACGCTGTCCACAGAGGTGCCGGTGACCACTGTGGTGGTCTCGCCCCAGTTGTCATCCTGAAGAAAGATGAAACCAGAGACACAGGTGTCAGTGATGCTAATGTGAAGAAGAACACGTGAAGAAGCATGAGAGAAAGAAACACAGACCCGGTCATCTGCTATAGTGGACTCTGCATCCAGCAGTGGCTCCCCCGGAGCCTGGATGACCACCGATTTGTCACCACGGATGGCAAAATCACGACTCTTTGAGCGATGCCTGTCCCTTCTCTCTCTGAAGGAATATGAATATAAAAAACTACAAGTCAGAAGTAGTTGTCAGTGCAGGGACACACAATAATTATTTCATACTGCACGTCGCAGCAGGAAACATGTAATATATGGTAGTAAATGTAAGAAAATCTTGCCTATTTTGAGATCGCTACTCGTGATTAAAAAACAAATGATGTGTTAATTATACATACCCAAAATCCAACTGGTTCTATTTTAATTTTAAAGGTTTTTAGATTTTTAAATCACAAAACAGCCATCTAAATAAAGTTTTTCTTTTAACTTTTCTTTGCTAAAAGTGTTCTATGAATAAACTTATTTTTTCCTGCAACAAACACTCACTGGGCACACACTTTACTAACACACATAGCTAATCGGTCAATCACATGGCAGCAACACAATGCATTTAGGCATGTAAACATGGACAGGATCACTTGTTGAAGTTCATACTGAGCATCAGAATGGGGAAGAAAGGGGTCGAAGTGACTCTGAACATGGCATGGTTGTTGGTCTGAGTATTTCAGAAACTGTACTGGGATTTTCATTCACAACCATCTCTAGGGAATCCAGAGAATGGTCTGAAAGAGAAAATATCCAGTGAGCAGCAGTTGTCTGGACCAAAATGTTTTGTTGATGTCAGAAGTCAGAGGCAAATGGATGGATTGGTTGAAGCTGATAAAAAGGCAACAGTAAGTCAAATAACCCCTCATTACAACCAAGTTGTGTAGATTGCCATCGCTGAGCGTACAACATGTTGAACCTTGAAGTAGATGGACGACACCGGGTGCCATGCATGTCAGCTAAGACCAGGAAACTGAGGCTACAATTCAGACATGTTCACCAAAGCTGGACAATAGAAAAAATTGTTCCATTGTTGCTGACCATGTCCATCCTTTTATGACCACAGTGTAGCATCTTTTGTAGCATCCAGCAGGATAATGCACCGTGTCACAAAGCTCAAATAATCTCAAACTAGTTCCTTGAACATGACAAGTTCACTGTCCTCCAGTGCTATGCTATTCTATCATTAATGCACTGACTGTATGAAGCAGCCATGGCTTAACAATTTTACTTCATCAATACTGTCACTCAAAACATTTTGCTTGCACTGATTAAATTTTTATCCTGATCGAGTCAACTTTAAGGAAATATCGAGGTAACAACCAAACCAACTGTTTTAAAGCAGTTGTCTAATTTGTCCATTTTTTTCAATTAAAAACATTAATTTACATACTGAGGAGTGAGCCTCTAGTTTCTTATAGAACATATGGCACCTTTAACTCGTGTTTTTTGTTTTATATTGAATTTGGACACTGCACATTTAAAGGAGCAAAATGTTGGATTTGGTGACATCTAGTGGTAAAGATGCAGATTGCAAAAATCTGAAATACCCCACCTTATTTTCTACTTTATTGAGTTTAGGAGTAACTACATGGTCAAAGTGCGAACAATAAATAAACGATAAATAAATGAAAATAGACACAAAAGAGCTAAAACTATAGCCAGTATTTGGTATTTCGGTCTGAACAACTGTTGAGGCAACATGGCAGATGAGAGTATAAGCTGAACCATCTGAAGATATAAACAGCTCCTACAAAGGTAACTATTGTCTTTCACTGTCATCCGACTCTACACCGATGCAAACATTAATCTTACACTACATTTCTGCTAACACATCTTCCAAAATGTTCCATATTGGACTTTAATGGTTAAATAATTAACAGATTAATCTATAATGATCCCTTACCTGTGTTTGCGGGAACTACGCGAATGGGACGACTTATAGGAGTAGCCCGAGTATGTCGACTCGTTATCCATGTCAGAGGCCGGCGGTGGGCGGAGTTTCAGCACAACTCCTTTCCCTGAGCCGCCGCCCTTCTCCCAGACTGCACCCAACTGGCTTTTGCGGCTACTGATGGACTTGGAAGAAAGGGCCAGAGGAAGGCGCAGCAAGTCCACTTTACTCCTGAGGGAATCTATTTTGAAGGCCTGGGAAAAGAAGGGAAGATGGGGGAGGTGTGGAAAACAAAGTGAGAGATGAGTTATGGAAATGGTTAAGTTTGCAAAAAGGGCAGGAACCATGTGAGAAAGCAAAGAGAGGAGAGGGAGGAAAGGCAGAAGATAATTTGTCATGTGAGACAAGTAAAATCGTCTCAAAAGGGACACATACCAAGTAATGGCAACAAGAAGAGAGACAGCATTGTTAAAAAGTTGGCACTCTGCAGTGGGTGAAAGCATGTGTGCTGTCTGCAGCACCGGACTTAGCTGAGCCCATTCTTCCGCTTTGAGGGAGTTTTTATGAACAAGCTCGAGCGATTTGGCCCCGAGTGTGTTCTCAGCCAATGAAGGGCAACCTTGCCACCTTCTATTCTGGGCTTCAAGTCTCCAGTGAGGTGACATGTTGTGGTGGAGGCCGAACATCAGAGCAGCTCTAAAATGTCCCCGCTTTAGAGAAAATGTTCAGAGCTTCATCATCCACATAAACACTCAGTATATTTTGTGTGTTGTTCTTTTCTTTATTTATATTTTCAAAAAATGGGCTTAATTATGTTGAGCTAATTTGTGCACCGTTTGCCACAATTTGATGTGTGACACACTCGCAGTTGCCTCATTCCCCAACTCATCCCTGTGGTCTCCCAGGGCAACACAGCTTAGCTACTACAATGGGCATGAATGGGAGTCTAGGGGTGAGAAAAGACAAAGAAGGAGGGGGCCGGTTGTCATGGTGACCAGAACATCAATTAAGCACCCCATCTCCTCCCCTCATCCCCCAACCACACACCTCAGAAGACAAAAACAGACAATCCATTCACCAGGCCGTGATTCTGACTTCATTTCAAAGATATTTCTCCCTTTTTTCCGATGCTTCGAAGTCCTTTTTGCTTTCCACTTTTGTTTTTTTCAGCAGGGAAAGAGCTGCGTTGTTTTCCCAAAGGTATATTACCAACTGGCTGTAGAACAAGCAGACGTTTAATCTAATAATGAATATCCTCGTGCTCTCTTATTTGTGCTGTGACCTCCACTGTCCGCTGTCTATATTAGACACTTCACTAAGGGATTTCATGTGATTCCCACATGGACTTCTACAGAGGTACATTCTCCAAGAAGGCACAAGTAGATGTTCAAGGCTGTAAACATTTCAGGTGTAAGGATCTACAATAATATGCTTATTCTGTTGTTGGTTGAACAAATACCAACACTCTTTTAGTTGTAAAGAATCACAAGGTTACTGGTTACTGGTACATTACTGCTTGGTTCTTAATGTAAGGGTGACAAATTTGACAATTATATAAGCCAATATAACTCTTTATCTATGTGGGTTGTTAGTTTCCTCACCTATAACTTTGGCTCAAAACAGTCTGCTGATTACAGCTCAAAGAGAAGTATTGCATTCTCCTCACCGTAAATCTCACGTTAAAGAGCCAACAAGTCGTCAACAGTGTTTTTCGCTAAATGAGGAAACAGGACAGGTCATCACTCGGTCACCTCTTAGGACTATGCTGGCTAACCAAGCAGTGGAAGAAGTGGTTGCATGCGATGGAAAGTTGTCCTGTATACACATCTAGCCAGTATTTGGCACCCTGGGAATGAAAGAATGTTGAAGTATCATGGTCTTGGATAATTGTAGAACACTAACTGTACCAATCCCTAAGGACAGTATCTTCATGAAAATGGCCAGGAGGGCTCCAGTTACCACTGGTAACACTTCTGTCTTCACTTCCAACATCTTTTCAACTTTCTCTACTGCCTTTGAAATTTTTCAAGCATGTTCATTTTTTTTTGGTTGCTGTTGCTTGGGATCACTAAGACTATCACTACTGCTTTCTTGGTCTGTTTCTCAACCACTGCAATCTCCAGTCGGTTGGGGCTATATGTATGCCTTTCCTGCCTGTCTCTTACCCCCTGCGACTATATGCTGGACTTTCTCAGAAGATTCTTTGCACAGCCTGCACCTGGGGTCCAGCATGCTGTGGTAGGCCCTAGCTTCTATTACCCTTATGCTCAATACCTGCTGTTGCATGGCCCTGAGTAGTCCTCTATGCTGTCTTACAGACCAGCCTTTTCTAGCCACCACTACAACTTCTCGATAGCAACTTATACAATCTGTTGGTTGTACACCTTTCTGTGAATGTGCAGTCTCTGGATTGCTGGATTTGGGAAGAATCCTTCCATGCGTTGTAAAAGGTTTATCAGTGACGTCCATCTCCCCATTTGGCCAGGCTATTATACCAGCTGGGCATCTGATAACTGACAGGACATACTGTACATGTTGATTGCTCATATTGTTTTCTTCCCATCAAACCTTTTATGACCTGCCTTACTCACTGTAGATACTGTAGGTTGCGGCTGATTTCTTTGTGGCATCTTCATGGTTGCTATTTTCTTGTAGAACCTAAAGGTCCTGAATATCTGCTCTGTTGCCTTCTTGTAGTTCAACCCTTCAATTGTTATTATGTTGCCTCATTAGGCTGCATTCATTGAGTCCATCCCAATGCATGCTGCTGTATATTCTGGTGAGGGGAATCAGTGAGTCAATGTTTCACTCTGTCCTGCCGTAGAGCTCAGGACCACTCATTGTAATGATCCGGCTGAGGGGGGGTCAGGTGCCACACTTGATGGTAACTTACACTGCAGGCTTTGAATTGACCAGTTGGTAAAACACCCTGCTAAAACCCCTAACTAATCACAGCATACACCATCTTAAGCACTAACCTGATTACATTTACTTGATGTGTTTACAAACTCAAATTTAGAAACTTGATTTGATTTCAATTTCAAAAGTATGCTGAGAAGATTTTATTTTAAAAAGCACTAAAAATGTCAAAAAGTACAGATTTCTGAAAACTTAAATATCTGGACTGGAAAGAAATAATACACACTCAAATGATAGTTTTTGATTATTTTTGATGAATGTGATGCATTGTGTATCAATAAACAAAAACTGCATTATAATAAATACATAGCTAATGTAAGACACTCTTCTTATATTTATAAATGGTAATAAGTAACACAGAAGTTGAGCATTCAACAAAAAAAGTTATTCTACATTGTGGAAACATGACTTATCAGTCCTGTCACCTTATGCTAACCAGAGCCCTGTCCTCTCTATCAGATTGAAAACATAAAGAACTATGACTTAAGAACTCATATCCCCAATGGCATGGAAAAGTATATTTAAATCTCTACTGTAGCTTCAGCAGAGTTGACTTGACCCCTTTCACTGATTGTTTCATGTTAACACAGAGCACGAGGCAGAGGTTAAATATGATACATAACTCTCCATCTCCAACAGCTTGTAGTGATTTAATAAGTGATTACAGGAACAGTGGCCTTTTGTTTTTTCTTCTTCCTTTTTCATACTCATTCATAAGAGCTTTAGTTTAATGTTTATAACATAAAAAACTGCTGCTCTGTCTGAAAAGCTGTTCATTCAATGAACTGTGCTGACATATTAATGCAGCAACTCTAAATACATCTACAGATGTATACTAAATTTCTTGCAGCATTCCCAGAAAGAGCACATCCGACGGCACAAAATTCAGAGGTGAATGTAAACAAAACCAGCTGTGTCTCTCACCCTGTCAGGAGACATTCGATCTCATTGATCTCTCACAAGCCTGTGCTGTTGGAATTAATTCAACACTGATTGATTTATTCAGGAGCCCATGTTCAGCTTGGATGTTACACACGCCACGTGCAGTGCGGAAGCAAGATGTTCTGTTGGCTTTAACACGCAAATCTATAAAGACAACTCTGTTTTCTAGTGTCGGTGTTTGTTGATGCTGTGAGATCAAAGTGCAATTTGGGGTGGCGGGTGGGGGTGTATAGATTGGATTGGAGATTAGAGATCAGATCCAAACAATCACAAAAACAGTGATATTGATAAAAAAAGAATTATCAAAATAATATTGCCCTATTAGTCTCTATTTTGTAACGTATTTTAAGTGACACATGCAATCCTGCTGGTCCTGAAGGTAACCTGGACAAATACCGGAAGTGGTCTTTCCATCATTGTTGCTTACTGTAGCCAACTTAGCAACTCTGTTGCTTTATTTAGGGAGTATTCAGACCTCTCTGAAGACTCTTAAAAAAAACAACTAGGAACAAACTATCAACTTTTTCCAGTGTTACTAAAGACATATGGAGACTGATGTGAAAACATCATTCTAACGCTTTTCGATGAGCAGCATTGCCGCCGTAGGCTCCTCCCCCGTTCCAAAGCAGTCTCAGGAGGCTCGGAGTTGTGCTGAGAATGGTGCTTTTTACGGCAGGGGTGCTTATTTAGGCACAGCACCTGTTGTCGAGCGACAATCCCTCTCAGCTACAGTTAAAACAGGGGATGTTAACCTGTTCTCCACACTACGGCTGGGTGATACTGCAAATCTTGGTATACAATCGGATGGATACAATCGGAAGTAAATCCAGGGCAAGTACCGCTGATACAGAGTCGATACCGATACGATAGCGATAGGTTTTGCTTGAAATTTCACAATCATTCAATGATTGCTTTTAATCATTGATCATGATCATAATATAACTCAGTACAAAGATTTTTGTCTTATGAACAAATTGAATGGCAAACCTGAGAAATTTTAATTTTAGCGGCTCCGTTTGTAAACAATATAAAATAACGTCAACAAATGAAGCAAAATAACTGTTATTCCCCCTTAACACATGCTATTGTTTGAGAAAAATAAAGTCAACAGTACAAACTAGCTAAAAAAAGAAAAAAAAAAGAAAAAATTACTATTGTTGGCTTTCATTCATATTCTTTGGTTTTTTGCCCCCAAAACCCTCTGCAAGATAAATATCAATATCATCACACTGGAATCGAATGATACTGATTCTCACCTTGGTATTGATACTATCGATAATTGGATCGATCTACCCAGCCGCATGTAGACCTACTTGCAGAGGCTTTATTTTGCACCTTATGACAAGTCCAGGAAAAGTTGGAAGGATATTACTGATACTGTAACTTATTCCGTGACCAAAGACATCAATATCTTCTGTAATATCGTCATCAAGCTATTTTTGATATTTTAGAAGAATATCGTGTTACGGCCTATTCTGCAATGGACTGGGAACCTGTTCAGAGTTTAACCAGCCACTTGCCAGGTAAACTGCTGGGATATGCTCCAGCTCCCTGCCACTCTTAACTGGAATTGGCGGTATAGAAAATGTATGGATGGATGGATTGTGATACAATTTTGCAGCAATATCAGCCCTATTTTGTATGTTTTATACAAATTAAACTGGTTAAAGACACACTACAGAACTTTAGACATTTTCCCAGCAGCGCCGCCTTTTGACGGCAAATTCATCCATCTTGCATCCTACCTGTGCTGTGAGCTCTCAAGCCAGTAAAAGACAGTCTTATCTTGACTCTTGTCTTATCTGTTCTGAGCCCAACTAAACTTCTTTTCCTCTCCTCCTATAAAGTCTTCTGGTTATTAACTCACAGAAAGTTTTAAGTAAAATAAATGAAAAAAATAAATTATATCTGAATATCTGGTAACCTTTGATTGAAATGAGGTCTGCTGGAGTAGCCTATACTAAACACTTTTGATTTCATTTATGGAGACACAGCCAGACGGAGCGTGAGACAAAGCAAACACACCCAACAGTGGCCAACATGGTCTTCACACAACAAACACGGGCCCCCCAAAAAACCTGTTACCACACTAAAATCAATCTAACGATGCGCCATGTGTAGAATTGGCTAGTCCAGAAGGCTCGCGGTGCATACGGAGGTAGGTGGAAAACTCATCGGAAGTGTGCGCACGAGCACCAGGTAGTGAACACCGGTGAGCGCGTGCACGTTAGAGTGGGATCACTGGAGCCCACAGAATTATCTGCGGTTCATGAGTAGCCTAGGCTACTGACTGGCATTTTGTGGGAAATTAAATCAGAAATGTTTCAGTATTTGAATTATACCACATTTCAAAGAGGCTGAAAATATGTTAAGCAATAACCAGCATGTCTTTTACAACAAAACAAACAAAAAAAACATGGATATTATCAAACAAAAACAAAAACAAACCCATAAAAACTTGCAGGACGGCTTTTACCTTTCTGCCCAGGGGGGGGAAGCTGCAGCCCGCGGGACAAAGAGCAGCTAGTAGCAGCAGCACCGAGAAGCTGCATCCAACAAAACTCTCTCAGAAATCCACTCTCTCCTCTCTCATCTGTTCGCTGTTTTCCACGCTCATTCAGGCTAAAACCCGGACACCGACTTCAGAGATCTCCGTGCAGTTGTTTAGTTAGGTTTCCGACAGTAAATAAAAATACAAACGAAGCACCGAAGACGTACAACAAGTAAGGATATGCCCCTCATCCCGGCTCCGCGCATCTGCTGTGAGTCGGAGCCCCGCTGAGCTGTGGAGGGGGGGTTCTGTGTATGTCCAGCACCAGAGAAGAGCCGTGAAGTGTCAAGGTAGAAAGAGTGCATTGTCAGCTTCCGGTATGAATTTTCATCCAAAATAGATTAATAAACAAAATATTACTGTGCCTCATAGTTTCTGCATTTAATGCAAGAAAGTATTGCATTTTTTAAAAAGTAAGTCACTTTAAAAGGAGTTACTAACTCCTTTTAAAGCATGGATGCCTTGCCCTGCAGACTAAACAGGAAAGAGACTATCCAGTGGTTTTCAGTGGACAGTTCAAAAACCTGCACCTCTGGTGGTATGGGGTTGCAATAGTGCCTATGCTGTGGGCAGACTTCAGCAAGACAATGCTAAACCACACTGCATCCATCACAGCATGCTGCAGCATGTCCTCAGACAGTCTGGGTGCTCCACTGGCCTGCCTGCAGACTATTGAGCAGCTAGGATTCTGCAGCAGACAAGAATGGGACAACATTTGTCTCCTTTTTTTATTTTTTTTATAATTTAACATTTGTCTCCTAAGAGCAAATATTTCCCACAAAATGGTAAAATGTCTTAGTTTCAACATCACACATGCTGTTTATGTTCTATATGAGTTTACGATATTTACCAATCATTACTTTCAGCTTTAATTTACATTTTACACAACGTTTTGACTTTTATGGAACTGATTATATCTGACCAATGTAAATGAAAACGTGTCTGAATATTGTCTTTTCCTGAACATGATCACATTTGAACTGTGTACGGCTTTAGATTTATTCAGTTCCAATTATCAAACATGCTTAAATCAGTTCTCACACCAGACTGAATCAACTAAAGTAATTGAATTTGACTTTGTTCAAAACTACTATGATCCATTTGTATATATTTAACTATGTGCATATGTAAATGTAAATGTCAGGATAAACAAACACAATGTCATGACAACCTCTAAAAAAAACATTTGCTGCTGATGTTTTGCCGACAAACTTTGCAAACAAAGTTTTTTGCCATTATTTTGAAAGCTACTCTCCGGTTATCCTACTGTTATCAGAAACTTAACTCATTTTCAGCGTCACTAAACAAAACACTCAAACCCAGATACATTTGTTTACCAATTGCAGACAACTAACCAGTATTTTTTTACTATAAGCAAAGATCCTGCTTATACAAAGGGTTTCTGTTTGTTTGTTTCTTTTCATTTTTGTCAAATCAAGATAAAATCACTTTTATATCAACTTTATAATTATGTAGCAGCTTTCAAACACGTGTATTACAGTGTTTTTTAAATAATAAAACATACATAAAGGCATCTTGTAAATAGAAATGTTGCTCATTAATTAGAGTGAGAAATATCTGAATAATCTAAAGAAATAAATGAAAAACCTTAAAATAAATATAAGAAATAAAATGTGACCAAACAAATGGATTAGATGCAGTCTGCTGGTTTCCTTAACAAAGCTATTTGTTATTAACTAGCTTACATGAATTCTAACTGATGACAACTGATTGTCTGTGAAGTGCCTTGAGATGACATTGTCATGAATTGGAGCAATACAAATAAAGCTAAATTGAAATATGAGTTTCATAAAAGAGCTTTTAAGGTTTTAAAGCTCTACAGAATTTGAATAGATATTTGCACTTTGGTGCCCCCTATAATGACACAATCTTCCAACCAGTAAAAGCAAGTTTTATGTTGAATCTCATCTTATCTTTTGTTCTGTCCCTTTCTCTTATAGTGTCCTTTTCCGTCTTCAAAACAGCCAATGTGTTTATATCCAGTTACTGGCGTATGGTGTGGCGGTGTAATAGTGCCAGACCATAAAGAGTTTTGTGAGTTATTAGAAGAATTATAAGTACAATTCAAAAAAGCGGAGATATTTAGTCTCTTAGTGGCAATATGAATCAGCTGTAAGATTGTTTACATATCTAGCTAAGAAGGCATTACAGTATTTTGTTTTAGATTTATTTAGAAATGCATTAGCTAAATTGATATTTTAAATGGATAAAATCGGTTTTATGGAGTCATCATTTTCCTCTGCAATGCATTTATTATCTAATTTGATTAGTTTATTGTGGATGTGATGAAAGCATGAATCTGTTTTTCAGGGACAAAGGATGCTTCTGATCTTGGAAATGTTCATCTGAAGAAAAATGCTGCACTGGAAACATGTTTGATATGTGAATTAAAAGATAAGTCGTTATAATAAAGCAAGCAGAGAAAATCTGCTCCTCTTCTAACTTTGCTGTCCTCTATCTGAGGATATTAGAATATTCACCATCAAAGATTTTGCAGCTGAAAATAAGTCTAGAGAATCAGACTAAAAGTAAAACATAAACATGTTCAACTCAAGAGACTGGAAGACATCATTTTGTTTATCCAGTTTCTTTCCTTTTAATCTCACAAAACACACAAAAATCTGACATTTTTTTGTTTTTGCCTTCTGTGCATCTAACAATCTCACCAACTTTTAAAACAAAAGGAGAAAATAATTTATACATCCTTTTTTTCAATCATATCTACAAAAATAAAATCAAATATAAGGACTAAGGCTTTACAGAAAAAATTAACATATAAAACAAGTGGGTCTGATCTTTCTATATTACATGTGAGCAAAAAAAAAAGACAAAAATAAAAAGACGAGGAGATGATAAAGATGTGTTTATGCATACAGTAGTTTGCACTGTGCAGGGAAGTTTTATTTGTGCAACAATAAAGTAATAAAAAAAAAAGGAATAAGTTTAGTTGTTTTTTTTTTTTTAAATAGCCAGTTAGGGCCACAACATTGATGTCAGTGTACAAGGTTAAAAGTATGAAAAGGAAGATAGTGAGAAGTGTAGAGGTAGAAAATGGAGATTCAAAAAAATGTTAAAGAGAGGGTGGGATGTATAAAGAGATGCTTGGAAAGATTAAAGAAAAGGAAAAGCTGATTTTATCAGCTGAGATTTTTTTTTTAATGCTGAATTAAGTGTGTGAGGACTGCTTCTAGTCGGAGGTGCTTGGAAACCAGCAGCCAAAATATGAAGAAAAAGAAAATGTTCCCTTCAACACTGAGGAAATATCTGACTTTGGTAGAACTTTTTTTTTTTTTTAACACTTCAGTACAAATTCCTTTACAAGTTCATTCAGGATCAGCTGCTTTTTTTTCCAGCTGCATTTCACCACACCTCCTTCAGAGCGTCAAACCTTCCACCGGGCGGGAAACAACCTTTTATCAGCACAGTGAGAGGCCGCTAGTGTGACCCATCGGGTTGGTAGTGCACCGTTGTGTTTCCGAGCTGGTAAAGAAGCTGATTAACTTGAAACCAGCTCAAATCAAACAGTGTTTTCTCCCAAACTTTGTGAGAGAATTAAAAAGGATAAAAACAAATTATATATTAAAAACAAAAAAAAAAAAGGAAACACTTATAGTGGTACAAATAAACTTCGACAAAAGAAGTTAATAGTTTAAATGCATATTTTCTTCCTGGTATGTAATAAAATAAGTACCAGAGAGATGTAGTTTGAGGAAACGAAGAGAAAAGCACTTGGTTTTAGTGTCAGTCTTTGCTGGTTAAACATGCTCGAAAAAGGACAATAAATATTCCAAAAAAGGAAAATGCAGAAAAAGGGTTAGTTTCCTTTCATGCCAGTAGTTCCAAGAGCACTTTCATGTCTGTGTGTTAAATAAAAAGCTCAACTCGGCTCAGTGTGTGAACCTATAAGCAACAGCCTCATCAGTATGCCGACATTATTACTGGCTTCTGCTGGAGCGAGCAGATATCTGGGCCAAGACTTCCTGTAGCGTGCAGATACATTAACAAAAGCCGAGCCATCCTCTGATGAAAGCAGATGGTTCAGTTTCTAATGGGTTTTGTGTTGTTGGCAAGGTTTACCTGCATGGGGAATAACAAAAAAACAAAAAACAAAGCTCAAATGGTAACCTCTGGTACCAAAAACCTAAACCCCTGCATGTTAATATGCAGATAGCTGTTTATGAAGATAATAGTACATCTTAACACAAGAACTAGAAACAGGATCTATCCAAAAGTCCTGAAATCCTCTTATTTACAGAGCTACCGATTATCACGCCAGGTGTAAAAAACCCATAAAAACAGAAAGAAGCTGCATGTTGAGAAGCTGTGTTATCATGCCTTCTGCAGGGTCAAGTTGGGTTTAATGTGATGATGAGTGAGCTTTTGAGGTGCTCAGAGGTGGATTCTGCTGCTTGTTTTTAATTTTGTTTGCAAAACTAAGAGGCATGAAAGTGAGTTCATTTGCCAAAATATCAAACTAACCTTAATTAGCTTTTTGTTTTATTCTGTCCTGGGGAGCATCTCGCTGAGAAACTACTTGGTAAAGAGTGCAGAAGGGGACAGGAACACCGTGGCTTGGGGGTGGGGGTGCTGTTGCTGGTTCACAGTATTTACGGTGGCGTTACCTACACATTTACACGATACAGTGGAGAGGCCCGAGCGATGCACAGTCGAGCCGTGCCAGCGAGATATTCGGCATTGATTTGAGTAGCGAAGGTTTTCAATGAAAATTCAAGTTTCTGTTTGAATCCACGCTCCCTCACGCTGAACACGGCCTGTCGTCGATCCTGCCTCAAAACATCCTGAAGCATCCAAATGCTTAACCTCAACAACTTTCCATAATCACAGCGGTGTGATCCCAGCAGAAGCAGCGCTGAAATGAAACCTGCCAGCATTTCAGTAGTAAGCGGCGCAGTAGTGTTTCCCCGATTTAAACTGGAAAAAAAAAAATCCTGAATTTGGTAATGTGGTCACTCTGGTGGACAGCTTTCTTCTGGCTTAAAAGAAAGCTTAAGTATCTGCACAAAGTTAGTATTTCTACCACAGTGAGTATCTGAGATGAGTGAATAATGTGATGTGTGTGTGTGTGACATTGGTTTCCTTACGCAGTGCAAATAACCTGAATATTATAGACACAGTCCTTCGGCCGAGGTGGCAGGTGAACTTAGTGTAAAGCAAGCAGTAGAGAGTGGAGGGGGGGCCAAGCATCGCCCTCCTCCCCCTTAAAATGTAGCCTGAATCCTTCAGTCCCTGATGTGTCCACAGCAAGAAGACGAACGTGACAGAGATGCATCGTGGGTAAAGTGCTGGGGTGATGGGTCCCTCAGAAAATTTCCTTAATTTAACATTTCAACACTTCCCTGCTCCGATCCTTCAACCAGCTCTAAAGAAGCTAAACGTACCAGTCATTTTCCTTCACACATATCCAACTTGGTCATTTTTTTTACACTTTCATTTCTTCAAGGTTTTTTTCAACTCCTCTTCACCAGTCAACTTGTCTTCTGTCGTTTTGTTCCTTCATCCTTTTTCCTCCATGTCTGTTCTGGCAGAAGTCAGAAGCTGCGCTGAACCTCGTATGGCCCTCTTGGTATCCCAGGGCAACAGAAAACACAGATGAGGGGTTGGAAGGTTGAGATTAGTAGACCGCTAGTATCAAAATCCAGTTGAAAGAATTTTGGGCTCTGCTGGACTTCCCTCTTTCCCTGGTTGGGTTTAAAAGATGAAAAAAAAGAGGATCAATTGGGGGGGAAAAAGAAAGTAAAAGATTAAGGTTCAAAGTCATGACCACACTTACCATCTCCTGAACTGCGATCCATAGAGGGTGTCCTGGAGACGGTTGCTGAGCGACAGTGTTGGTCCTCTGACTCCTGATTGACAGAGGACGCTCTTAGAGTTTCTAGGAGATGATGGTGGGCCTTCTCAATTTCCTGTGACAATAATACAAATATAAATCAGAAGAGCACAATTTCAACACAGATATTCAGCAAAGTCCTGCAAACACTGGCTGACTTTTTATAGGATACACGACTCCTGAGTGCAGGATGAGTTTTAACAACAATGAAAAATAACTCCTGAGA
>JAOXYM010000005.1:14536269-14553597 GCA_028567055.1 Leptatherina wallacei
AAGCAGAGCGTGAAACACACAAATGCAGAAACATGTAGCATGACAAAACCATTAAAAGTGTGTGTGTGTGTGTGTGTACCTGTATGAGATGAGCGAAACGAGGATCTTTCCGTTTTTTGTTCTTGATGAGCTCCAGAGCCTGAGACTGCTGGCAGCACAGCAGCGTTGCTTGCTCCTGAAACTCCTCCCCGGCTGCACCCTCAAACTTAAAAACCACACACCACTGTTGAGACTAAACAGGCTCTACATGAACACCTTTATCAATACAATGAAAAGGGACATCTCAATCTCACCCTGGTAAGCATAACGTCCCCTATTTCCTGAACTGTGGGCGTTTCTCTTCGCTTCTTCATCGCTTCACACAAACTTGCTGTAAAGAAGTGATGCATATGCAACATTAGGACAGAAACAGACAAATCTAAAACACAAAATGCACGAGTATGCTGTTATAATAACAGTGAATTGGGTATTTGAAATATTGTGGAAATGAGTATAAAAGCACAATGTGATTTTATGGCTCAAAGTTAAGGCCCAGAGCACATATTGACTCTGTGAAGCTGCAAGCTGAGATTACACAGCAGTTATGACTTTTTCTCAGTATTTGCTTTAGTTATTATCATATACCTGGCAACACAGACACCTGAACACACACTGACTCAAAGCACAACTCGAAATACAAACAAAGGCAGACTTACTACGCATAAAGCAGAGACAATACGCTTACAAGCCAGGATATGGAGAGGGCAGCGTCCATCATGATTACTGGGACTCTTTTCACGATTAAGTTTATTTTATGCATTTTAATGATCATATTGGACGTCTTTAAAAATCTTTTTAACTTCTTCTTGAGTAATTTTCATAGAAATAATAAAAATCAACAGCTAAATTGTATTTTTGTGCTCATTCTATCCCCTTAATAGTTTTCTAATGTGGTATTATCTCTTTGAACTACCATCTTTTTGTTGATAATCTGACAAATAGCTCGCATGTTGTTGAGCTTTTTCAGATCCAGGCACACAGTGGCATCAAACTGTTGTAAAAGAAGTGGATGCAAACTATAAAAAAGGTTGTGTAATGTTATGATGAATACAATACATAAATTCTGCTAGTCTCATCCAGGAAAATCCAGGAAAATAATCATTCACTCAAATAACTGCAGCAAAAAGCAAAATCAATACTCCAAATGTTTCATTTGCTTGATTAAAACAAAAAACAATGCAGAAAATATTAATCTAAAAACGAAAAAAGGACACATGATGTGATTTGTCTTTGCTGGACAGAATCTGACACTTTCCAGGGCCGACATGAAGACTGACCGTGAAGTTTGTAGACATGATGCAGGTTCGGGAAGATACAGGACAGCTCCTCAGAGTTCAGCACGGACCTCATCTTCTCGAAGAAAACCTTGTCCAGAACTCGTAGGGTCCGCAGGTGGGATACCTCGGTGGTGTACAGCTCTGCAGATGAACAGGAAACGGAGCGGGACTGTTAATATCAGCACATGTTTAAGGAATGCCTAAAGTCTGGATAAGACTACAACTCGCGCTTCTAATGATTCTTTGATTGTTAAACCAAATCGTACCATATATGACAGCCTGTCGGTCCACTTCCCTTGAGCTGAGTGTTGCTAGCAGCTGAGGAGGAACTGTATCCTGCCAGTTCTGACCATCACACACTTCTTCCTCCAATGCTGGAGCATCCGGCAGCAGCGCCAACGATGAGTCCACACTCCTACAAATTCATATACAAACGCACAGGTAGATCAGATGGAGCGGTGCGAGCAGACAGAGGGGAAAAACAGATGTGGATTTTCAACCTGGTTTTTAATTTCTTATTGTTTCAAACTAATACGGCCATTACAAAAGAAAAATATTTCAGTTCATTTAACTGGAAGCAAGTCAAAACTGAAATTGGAAGTGTCTGACATCTTTATTTCGAATCACTGCTCATCTTTCACTTCTGTGGGGACAACACAGTAACTCACCTGCGTCTAGAACGAGGGGTGTATGGGGGTGTAGGGTTCTCTAGAGACCTGAGTTTAAAAGAGTGGAGAGAAAGATGGCATGAAGACAAAGCCTAAACTTGTTGGGGTCCAATGTCAAGGGTGTAAAGCGTTAAATTGAGGGGGGTGCTTATCTAACTGATGAACAATTAGACCCCTGCCTGCAGGCTGCAGCTTTCCAGCTGTTAACAGAAACTGGACAAGCTGTAAGGAGTCCCACATGGTGAATCTTTACCTAGCAGAGCTGCCGGAGGCAGACGACGAGGCGCTGTGCTGCAGCAGCCGGAGGCCTGACGGCTCCCTCTCCTCCCCGCAGTCCTCCATATCCACGTCGCTACGGGAACGTGGGACAGACTCGGCTCCTGAGGTGACGCCACGTCTGCGCCCTTCTCCCTGAGCCTTCAGCGACTCGCTGCGTGCCAGACGTGTCGAGACCGCCGGACTGTTAGAGAGAAGCCAGTTAGAGGAATCACTCCCATGGGTTTCTATGTGTTGATTCTCCTGCAGATGGTGGCAACACGTAGAAGACAAGTAACCACCTGTCCATGCCTTCCTCTCCCAGGCTGCTGGAGGAGAGCCGCTGGGGGTCTGCAGACTCACCGCCCTCCTCACCCGGCATGTCTGGGCTACTCTCAAACTGCTGAATGATGTTCCTCACGCTGCCGGGACGAACTGTGAAATGTATTCATTTTTGCACATTCAAATGCAATAAAATATCACGCATGATATTAACAGATAGCGGTTGTTTCTAATGAGGAATAACTTGAATGCAGGTTTGTTAAAAAGCAAAATCAAAACTGGAGACTTAAAGCAAAAGAGGAAACACAAAAATGATGTACCTTCGGTGGGTGACAACGGGACATGGAATGCTACAAAACCAAAACGAACCAAAAAGAAACAATGAAGTCAGAGACAGGACACAATGAAACCCCAAGAAATCAATAAACAAACCTAAAAAAACAACAACAGAAAAAACAATGCTCTAAAAGAAATCAATGTTATCTGACATGAACAATGAAAGGGAAAGTCACGTGTGTTTCTAATGTGGCGCATCACGGTGTCAGATATTAACATCTGACTGGCTTCATTTACATTTTAAATATTGTTGATGTTCTCATGCAAAAGTGTTGAGTGTACATCGAGTCCATTTGTTTTTATTGTATCTCTTCCCACCAACTCTGTGCATAGATGTGTGTGTGTGTTGAATTTACTGGACTGAGATGTGTTCCGGGGTTTGCCAATGTACTTCAGGATGGGATTCCTCTTTTTATCCTCTCCATCTTTCTCTTTCTTGTTCCCACTCAGCTGTGGAGAGAAGAACCACACAGTCACATCATATATTCATGCATCTTGTATCCTGTCATTTACTGACTCCAAGAATTTGAAAAAAAACAAACATTAAACGCAGTAAGAATTGACTTGAAGAAATGCCTCCCTCCATCACATTAAAAATGCAAGTATGTTAAATCTGGTTTTACATAAAAGAACATAAACATATTTAATTTGAGCACCTTTGACTGTGAATACTATACAATATTGCGTGGGTGATTTGATTGACACAAGGGGAAGTCATGTGTTTCACGCACTTCTTTTACTGTCTGTGTTTCTGCATAAACAACATTGTGCTGTTCACAGAACAGCACAATGTCTGTTAACGTCATCCTCACAAGGCCTATTTTTCCTGCCTCCTGTGAGAAATGACTTACCCAAAATAAATTAAGTATATCTTCACAACTACAAAGACTAGCAGAGGCTCTAAAGTGGACATTGCTGTTCTCATGTTTTTGTTACATTCCCATATAATTGCTTGGGGTTTGAACTGTGTGTTGTTTGGATTCCAATGGTTGGTAGAGTCTTTTAGCTTTTTTCCCCATTATTTTGGTATACATGTTAGGATCGGTGATTCCTGGTGTGTGCAAAGGTCTTCTACACTGCATGTTTCTCATGCCGCCCCCTGTACACCACTTTTGACTTACCGGCTTATGCAAACTACTAAAAATAAATAAAGGAAAAAGGCAAAAACCGACCGAAATAATGAGCCAACTGGTTAATTAGTCTACCTCTAAAATAACATTTTTGAACCATGTAACTTTCCCCTAACTTTCCCCTGTCCCAACTTATTTTGGAACTTGCTGCAGACTTGAAATGCAAAAATGGACACGATGGTTACAAAGTTTGCTCCGGTAAACAAATCCCCCACTGTGCCTGCTTAGGTTATATCTGGTTTAAAACTAAAATAATCCTGAACATCACATTTAACAGTCTGTTTTTGCTACAATCTCCTTCATAAATTCCTGTGCCGAATGTGGCAGTCCCCCTGCATAACCCCTGGAAATGACCTATTGTTTGACTGAGAGTGGCTGGAAAATGTAAGTACCATACAGACAGACAAAAAGGCAACTCAAAGGGTGCCCCCTCCTCAAACCTAGAGGGCTATGAGGTACAGTAGAACAGTAGCAAGCCATACAAATGTGTTTTTTCCCCCCATGGGAACTCAAATCAAATAAAAAAAGGTCATATTTCTATGTAAACTGACAATATGGCTACATATGTTGTCATCTTACCTTTTTTGTCTTTAAAAAAGCGAGCCACTTCTCCTTCTCTGTGCTCAGACCAGGGAAGACCTTGGAGTCTCTGAGCTTGATGCCAGAATGACGCAGGTACAGGAGCACAGCTGATGCCAGAGGAGAACTGAAGGAGGGGAGCGAAGGGGAGGAGACAGAGAGAAACAAGACTAAGTGAGCATCAGGAGGAGAAAGCTGAGGAGTGTACACCAGAAGGGGGAAAGATGGCAAATAAGTAAAGGAAAGTCTCGCTCTGACAGGTGCTGACGGTAGGTAAAACCAGACACTTCTTTTACCTTCTGTCCTCTTCGTGTTTTGATCTGGAACAGGAAAAAAAAGAGAAAAGCATTCAAATGTTGCAGAATCCCTTTCTCCTAAAGTTTAGTTAATCAAAGTTAAATCCAGCTCATTCAAGTGTAAACAGCGGTGTTAGAAACAGAAGGTAGTGCTCGGTCATGTGACAGGACGAAAGTAAAAGAGGTGAATGTCATGTGGTTTTCAGGGTTAGTGTTTCAGGAAATGACCTTTGTTATGACAGCTTCAGGATCTCCTTCTGACGGTTTGTAATAAACTATTTAACTGGACTTTTTAAAGCCGACCGTGTTGCTAGGCAAACCTAGCAAACACTCTCACTATGTGTGCGTTCTTGTTCAGTTTGTCACCAGCGATCAGCGCTCACTCTCACAGCAAATTTAGATTCGGTTAAACCCTGAAAGCTAAATCACTCAGTTTTATTTGGTCATCTGAATCATGTCCGTTTTAGTCAGATTAATAAATAAATATTTTTGGTGACTAAAACTGCAATAAACTTAGTTGATTATAAAGAGTAGAACAATTTCTAAATGTATCTCTTTAATTTCTGAAGTCATTATTTGGACACAGGTGAAATTACACATTAATATACTTATTCAGGACTCCACTGTTGTCATCTGTAACTGTGGCCTGAACTAGAGACAAAGAACATTACAAACTTTCTTAAATTTGTGCTGATCAACTGTTGATTTCCATCTCAGGTAAATGGTTCATTAACGTCTCTAATCAATAATGTTTTGGCATCTTCAAGTTTGTAGCTTTACAAAAAGAGCCCACAGGTTTTTATATAATGTTAATCACAATGAGATATTAAATTAATTCAGTGGACAATAATTTCATATTTGCCAATATGATCAATTCTGCCACAATGTGATTTTGATTAGATTGATATGGGAGTCAGCAATCTATAATCATATTATCAAATACTCATGTAACGCAATGACTTCTATTTATATCAAATCACAAAAAATACAATATTTAATCTTTACCGGCAAATGTATACCACAATGAAATGAGTATCTCTCTGCAACCACGGGGTCATTGTAAAGGGAACACTTGTGAGATTCCTTAATATGTATAAATATCAGTAGATGTGCTACTGGTGAAGAATAAATGAAAATGGCATATTGTAACGATGCAGCTGCAGCTCTAAGCATCTATCAGATGATAGTACAAATCTTTTAGAACAAACATCTGTTCTCAATGTTCCCTAATTGGGGGGCTTCAGATGTTAAAAGGTATGTTAAACAAATGTAAACAATTCCATGAGTCGAATAAATGATTATTGGGACAACGTTTGATAGATATCTTAAACTCGAATCAATGCTATTGGCTCACTGTTCACTGAGTGGGTGTATCGATGTAGGTCAGCGGATTGTTCTTATGAGAGAAAGTTGCTCCATGTAAGTCACGAAGCATCTTGTTTTACATCAAATGTGAAATGTGTTCATATGTCCGCTCTTCTTCTTCCTTCTTCATGAGACTACATCACCGCTACCGCTATCTACTGCTGTCCCGTCTTCCTGGGGCAGTTATCAAATGTAAATGCTTTTCTCTTTACCACACAGAGATGTAGTCTGACTGGTTTTCTTCCAGCATCTCCCACTTTTCCATAAAAGTAAGTTGGGTCTGATTTTGAGGAATATTTTCCTCCACTTTTTAATTCATTGATGAAGGCAGGAATACATTTCATCATAGTTTTTGTTACCTTTGTTAGAAAAAAAACATTAATTGACAAAAACTATAATGAAAGCTATTGGTCTGATCAATGATCACTGCCAGAGACAAATGTTTAAGTAAAGCTTTTGATTCAGAGTTTTGGTCGATATTCAATCAGAGGAAAACACGTAAAACACTCGGTTATAACCCAATTTACCTAAAAGTCCTTCAGATTTCCATAAAGTTTAACAACTGCTCTCATCATGAATGTAAAATTGATGTAAATGTAGTTTTTGGATGCAAAAATAGGACGAAAAAGAAAAAAAGCAACAGCAGAATGTGTGAGGTCAAAGACTTACAGTATCTCCCAGAGAGCGGTGACCTGTCTGTCCACCACCTGTCTCTCTTTGACTGGGTCCCCATCGAGGAGCTGCAGGTCTCCTTCTCCAAACAGAGAGCCAAGACCCATCATCTGCTTGTTCCTGTTAAAATACACAAACCAAAGCTTAACCGGAAACTGGGGACTCCAGGCAAACACAGAGCTGTGAAAAATGTGGTTACATTTTTATCTGAATGTTATTCACCCGGGAGAGGTCTGAAAAGATACAAGACTTATTTACAACAGCTTCACGTCCTGCTTCCTAGAGCTATGCATCACTCTATGTTACATTTCCTGTAGTGAGAGTTCACACTGAGAATCAGGGCTTTGAAAAGAAAACGTGAAAAGGGAATTGCAGTGAAAGACCAGAAGTCATTAATTCTGCTTTCTCACAGTAACCTCGTCTCTTTTCAGCCTGACATTTCTTCTCTGATCAGTCATTGTCGTTCCCCGCACCATAAACAGGATCATCAGCGCTGCATACGTCAATAAAAAAGGAGCACAGTGCTGCTTCTTGTTTGGAGATTCAGTGAAATTGTTTACTACTTTTAAGAACCACTGAAGCTCCACTGTGCATTCTCCTGAAATTGATTTAATCTTCAGATTAAACTATGCTGGCAAACAGAAAACCTTCCTGTTAACTCACATTTCAGAGCCAGAACCAAAACGGACTATTTAGAAATAGTCGTGTAGACCAAAACCAACTCTGAACATGTGAATGGGAAAGGCAGATTTTCATAATTTCATTAGAGTCCAAACTGGAAATATATAAATATTATAGATTTATAAAAAGATTTAAATAAGCTTCAAAAAGGAAGAGTTGAAATCATCTGGACAAACTGATTATCTGTTCTGTGGGAGTTGAAACTGGGAATAAATGAAACAATTTCCCTCAGCGTGACAGCTAAAGTCCTCAAACTTCCTAACAGTCTTACGGGGGCATCAGTGGTCTCCGTACTGTCAGGCCCTGTTGCCATCTTTCACCTGATGAACTCAACACTCAGAAAATGAAGAACAACTTTATGTAATAGAGACCGGCTCAATGTGACATTACCAAAGAACACAAAGTTAAGATTCATTTGGTTGTCATGGTTTCCTCATTGAACAACATACATGAGATTCCTCCATCAAAGATTTAATATTCTAAGCAGATATGTTCTTTGGATGGGAGAATGTGAAAGGGAAATCCTCTCAATATTCGTGGCCTCCTGTCGTACAAATGAACAAGAGTGATATGAGTAATGCACCTGTAGTCTTGTATCTGGTCCTGGATGTCCGGCAGCACCTGCTGCTGCAGCTCAGATAGAGGTCCCCTGATGTCCTCCTGGGCATGAAGTCGACTTTCTGCAGGGACAATGGACACTACTTCAGTAGCTGCAAACTTTGAATTTACTGTTTTTTTTTTAATCTATCGAAAGGACCCAACATGACTGAATGTATTACTCAAGTCTTGAGTCGCTACATATATGTACAGCGGGGAAAACAGGAAACATTTAATGGATTGGTCAGCAATCCATTGAATCATGCAAGAATAAATAGAAATACAGAATACGAGACAACAGCTTTTTGTACAATTTTAACTAGTCTGACAGTCAAGATTTGGTCAGAGCAGTTTCATTCTCCAACAGTCTAACCCCTCCCAGACAAGCTTTATCATTGTCTCTTTAAGTAGTCTCCAGGAATAGATCTCCAGGCTTCTTGAAGGACATTTCAAAGCTCTTCTTTGGATGTTGGCTGCCTTTTCAGTCAAGATGATCCCACAATGCTTCAATAATGTTGAGATCCGGACTCTGGGGAGGATTCATCACTCCATCAGACCCGTTGCTGCTGTCCAGTCCACTCCTTCTGTAATTTGGCATACCTCAGCTTTCTCTCTTTGTTTCCTGTCCTTAACAACAGCTTCTTAACAGCCATCCTTCCATGGAGACTATTTCTAATGAAGCCTCTGTATACAGTAAATGGGTCAGTTGAATGTCTTGAGTCAGGTCTTTGTTGGACTTTTTCCCCATTTCTGATGGACATCACTTTCAGACGCTGTTTATCTGTCGTAGCTGGTCATTAGCTTGACGTGTATGACGTGTATTTGGGTCAATAACAAAATACCTAAAGTTAAAACTCCATGTCCTGGAAGAGACCTTCCATTTACCTGCCAGCGTCCAAACAAACCTGGATACCAGAGTACTACTGTGCAAAAACACTTCAAGAGAAGTAGTTTAAAAGAAGCACAGAATAAAGTTTAGGCACCTTGGATGCTAAATATAACAAAATATGGGCTGACCCAACACTCATGCACAAGACTGTAGATGCCCGAACAAAACAAAACAAATTAAAAGACAAAAGCGAAAGCAGCCTTAAGTTTTCTTACCTATATCTGTGAGATACTCTTCTCGTACTTTGATTTTCAAAGGCTGTTAGGGAAAGAGGAAATAAAGGGAAAAAAAAGGTTGTTGTTTTTTAGACCATCATTCGGTATAAAGATGGTAAAATTCCTTTTTTCTGCAAACTAACTTTTCTTGTCATTTCTAAGGTAACAATAAAAATGCAGCATTAACAACATGGCTCAGTACCAGCCAATGCAGATATAGAACTGAAGAGAAATGTATGATTAAGATCATGAAGGCAGATTAATACTTACAGCATCTGGGTCCAGGAAATGGGAGCAGATCTGAGGAGCAAGCGCCCGGGCATCTTTAGGACTGGAGCCCAAGTAAGCTTCTACTGACAAGTAAAACAGCTAGCAAAGAAAAAAAAAACTAATGTAAGAAGGTAAATCCAAGCGAAGTTCAAAATCTATGTTTTTTTTTTAAGTGTCAACACACTGTTAAACAATATAAGTATGGATATAATTTAGGAGCAATCCCATTTGTTTTCACTCATTTCTTTAAATCTAGACTGACCAGAGGGTTGGGGTCCAACAGCTGGGTGAAGACGTATCTCATGAACACGGTCATGTGTGCTGGTCGTGACTTCAATGACTCAATGTCCTGGAACAGGCCATCCATCTACAAGATACACAGAGTAAAAATAAAGAGAGAAAACATTAATATGTAGCAAGGGAAAAAGAAGAAAATATAACAGTAGTAGCCAAAGACGTAAAACACACCTCATTAAAGGCATAGCCATCATAATCTTCGTCTTCCTCCTCTGGGCTGATGATCTGGGCCTTTCCGGCCTTTAACACACACAAACTCATTTCAACAACCAGAAGTCATCTGGCCACAAACACAGAGACACGACCAGGTTTTCTTCTATCACTCATAAAGCAAACATGCAGTTCTCAGACTTAAATGGTGTGAATTATGACTGAAGGTTAAACTGATGGATGATCTCTTCTGTGGCTGTCATCCTTTTTAAACTGCTAGCGGTGCAAGATGGACATGAAGAGGGCCGGATGAAAAGGAAAGAACAAGAGCAACATTTCCACGGAGGCAAAACCAAAACCCGAGTCTCTGAGAACCGAGGATGCATGCATGTCAGTCTCACCGTTTCATACAGGGGGTGTGTGTCGGAGCTCTGACGTCGGTGATGGGACGTCCTGAAGGAAAATGAGGGGGAGGAGTGGGGACTCTCAAAGGCCTGGGAAGGAGGAGGAGAGTCATGGGAAGAGGGAGGGAGGGAGGATGAGGGGAACGGGATGAGTGGACCATCACATGCGTAAACACACATACAGTCTCACCCAGTTGTGAAAAGACAAGACTGGGAGACTTACTTCCATGTCTCCTTCACTTGAATCCATTGACAGCCGTCCTGTGACACAACAGGAAGCTTAAGAAAAACTTGCAGTATGTATAGCCACTATTTCTATCAGAAATACAGTATTTGTTGTATATCGTGAGTATGGTTTCCTACTAGGGATGTAACGATGCTTTGTGAATCGGTAAAAAATCGGTTTGAACTGGTTAAAATGTCATTCTATGTAGAAAATATATTAATCGATTTTTAACAGCCTGTAAATAAACCTCCGGAAAGAACGCAATCTGACACGCTGCTCTACATGTCATTGCGTGTTGCGTTTGTGGACGGCTGCAGCGCCAATAAACAAACGAGAATCCAGCAACGGCGACAGCAAGCAACTTCGAAATAGGCGACACTTCTAGTGATAAGACGTTCAAGAAAGAAAAGAAGACCGTTCTTTTTTTCTTTCCGAAACACAGAAGTGCTGCATAGCTGCTGTTCTGCAGCTTCACGGCTGATTGCAGCAACTCTAGTCGACGCGCTTCCAACAGGCGCTACGCAGCGTTGCTGAATCGTCACACACTGCCTTGGCATTGCTACTAGTTTCATGGCAATCAAAACAAGAAGTAGAGAGTGTACTCGGTGTAGGAAGACAGGACCATTTATGGCAGTGGAGAGGAGGAGCTGGAGTCATCGGAGAAGAGTGAGTTCGTGTTTTGTGTCAATATTTTTTTTAGTCCATCTATACATTTATGGTTCTTGTTCTGAGGAGAATTAGTTGTTTTGCAAGAAAGTTTATTGTTTTCTTTTCAATTTTCACACTTCTCCACATAATATGTCAAGATAAAGCTATATTTTGTACAATTCCAGCATATGGCTGATGTAAATCAGCTTTTATGACTTGAATTCAGCTCATATGTTAATGAATTTACCAATTTGGGATTATTTCCATATCATGTAGAATTATTATCGTATCTGGTGTTAAGTTCTGTTAGTGAGACGACAGAAAGTTACACCTTGAGGACCAAAAAGCAGATGTTGAAATTGTTTTTTTATTATTATTCCTTGAAATAGCGACGATTCTTTTTGCTGAGAAAATCGGAATAAATCGGAATCGTGGATTCAAAATCGTGAATCGAAACGAATCGCGGCTTGAGTGCATCATTACATCCCTATTTCCTACCTAGACTTTTACCTTTAAGTCTAACTACTTCAGGATTTAAGCACGCTAAACTCTATATCCAATATGGATTGAATTCAGTTTAACAACATGCAGATACAAACCTTCTCCTGCTATGATGAAGCTTGTGAGTGATTCTGATCGTGTTCCCTCCTGAAAAGAAAAAATAAAGAATTAAAGCTGCAGTGTGCAAAAAAATTAAAAGTCAATGTAAAAACGATTTAATAGATCATCAAAAACAGTGATCTTGCCATCATTTTTACTCTGATGTCTGAATGGACAAACAACTGTGTGCATAAAGTGAGAACCTTCTGAGCTTTGTTTGATAGGTGCTAGAAGACTGTCTGAGATGAGTATTGCAGTACACAAGTAGCTACCTATAGTGCAGTCACTGCTACACCTGAGGTCCACTTGCAGGAAAAACCATGTTTTTGTCAAGAAGAATTTTGGCCACCGACAGCCACCGTAGATTCACAACCGTGCTTGGCATTCTAAGTCATTTTTATGCCCATCTTTACCACTAGATGTCACTAATTCTTACACACTTATAGTGGGTTCCAGTTGTCCTCGGAACTTGGAATTCCGAGATAATCTGTCCGGAAATGACGATGTGATCTCGGAATTCGGAGCTGGGAACTCGTAATTTGCAGAGGAACCTGCGCCATGTACCATTATTAAAATTTTTATAATACATTTTGTGTCCGTTAGGTCTCTAATATAAACAACAACGGGTTGTTGTTATCATAATTACCTTGTTACGGCAGGCCTACTCCTGAAAAATTGCATCTATATGTTCGGTTTATTATTCAATTATCACTAAAACTGGCCGGAGTTTTCATAGTGCAAGTTTTTATAATGAGTCTGTTCTAGTACTAGTTTCATCATCATTTGTAGACGCTCACAAACTTGTTATTTTGGAGACATTTATTTTTTCCGAGTTGGTGCAACTGGAACGCCAACAAACTGGTGATGACCTCACTTTCTCTCGCCCGCTCGGCATTCCGAGACAACATTATAATGTTTTGTATATTGCAAGCAGAGATAAAAAGTGGAAAAATGCTTCTGATTATTTTCTATTCTTTTACTTCATATCTGTATTCTTGTTTTTAAATTGATCATCAAGAAAGATGACGCTTTATACTATTAAAACAAAAGTTCAACAGGGAAGAAAAGACAGATGTGTTCACCAGGTCTTGCTGAATCTTGACCCTGACTTGGTGTGCTCTCCTCTTGGCGCTTTCAATTCGCTCCTCCAGAGATGGCGATGGATTCTTCAGCTGCTCCTCCATCAAGCCCTGCAAAATCAGTCAAGCTCTGTCTGGTTATCGACAGCAGGCTTCAGGCCCACAGCAAACAGAGAGGAAAACTGGACAGCTCAGCTGTTTGTGTGTGAGTTAACACACCTGCAGTTCAGCTTCTTCCTGCTCCAGCATTTTTTTGAGTATCTGAGTTGCATGTTTTTGCACTTCTGGATCCTAAAAAATAAAAACATGTTTCTCACACAAAAAGTAAATAATTTATTTTAACCCCATAATGTCAGTTTTGGAAATCAGCACTTTTTTTTCTTGTTCCGACACAAAGTTTCACCTACAATCCTATCAGTCATCACTCACCTGTAGTGGTTTGGGCCCTGTGATTCTTTGGGAAGGGGTGCTGCTCAGTCCAGACGGTAAGGGTGGAGGCGGAGGTGGGGGAGCCTCCCCACCCAGAGATGTTCTCTGATTGGGTGTGAGGTCAGTAGGAAGTGGTTCCAAGGGTAAGGAGGCGGCTGATGGGGGTGGTCCTTGTAGTGTCAGAGCAACGTATGTACCAGCTTTGAGACGACAAAAAAAAAACAAAAAAATATTTAATAAAGGAGAGAGAAAGATTCAGATGAAGTAAAATCAGACATTTCTGAAGCATCTAACTCACATTTTATGAGCTTCACCACCTCCTGATGGGACATAGAGGACACCAACGAGCCGTTCACCTGAAAAATACAAAACACAGATTGAAACGGGAAGAAAAAAAGTCCCTCCCGGTTCAAATGTCTGCAACAGAAACAAGTAAAAACCTTTATGATTCGGTCTCCCTCGTGAACCCCCGCCTTGACCGCTGCACCACCTGAGGAGGAGGACAGCCACACTTGTTCAGAAGAAAACTACTTTAAGTCAAACATCAAATGAGGGTCATCTCAGTTAATTTGATTATCATTTAGATCACAAAAAAAAAACACAATTCCAGGAAATATATATATATTTTTTTTTTATTTAAAAAATGCAACAGATGATTTAACTTGCAACTGGTTCGCTGGTTTGAGGCTTTAACACTTGTCTGTTCTTAAAAGAAGATTTCTATGAACTCATCAAAGAAATGAAGATAAAAAAAAAGAATTAAAGCAAAGTGAAAAATTTAACTAAATAAAATAAAACTATATAAAATAAAAGTCCATGCTTTATGAGACTTGCATGGAAGACACCAGGCAGGAAGCTAAACTTTTTACAACTTTAACTTCCTCTTTTATTGCTTTCTGGATCAGCATAACCCTGGTAAGGGAGTGAGCTCTTAGCTGAGGGGGAAAAAAAACACACAATTTAAAAACATGGCCGTGTCATTGTGAAACTAAATGTTGCGAAATAATCGTTTAATCTCAGTTATCTTTGTTTCGCAATGAGAGAAAGTCAAAAGCAAATAACATTAGATCAACTTCCCATCTGTCATATGGAGCTCTGTAGTTATGTAATCTAAAGTGTTTTTATCTGGAAAAAACATTTATCTGAATGTAAAAATAGTTTCTGATTTGACAGTAGTGCATCAAACCCATAAACGTACAGTTACATGAAGTAATAATTTGATCTAAAATAAACCTATCCTTAAGTTTGTTGCAGAGTGCTTGTGGGAAATGTATGGACATCTTTGATAAACACATCGACTGTCTCATGTCTCACCTGGTCGGACATTCTGCACTAGCTTGATTCTCTCTCCGCACACTGTGAAGCCAAAACCAAGCTGGTCTTTTTGCACGACCACACACCGCTGGACCAGACCAGGACCTGGGTAAGATAGGGAGGTAAAAGCTCAGTCTCACATGAAATTATGTCTAATTGAAATAAATAAGGCAGCACAGGATGTCTCAATTACTTGTAGTCTCAGCAATTACGTCTGCCGTCTGCTCTCTCTGCGGGCTGGCTGAGGATTTGCGCTCTGAGTCCCCAATCGTCAGACTGCTGAGCCTACGATGGAGGGATGAAAAACAGAGGGCTGGTCTGAAATGATGCTGAACAGACCAATTAGGAAGAGAATCTGAGTGATATCTGGAGTGATAGAGCAGAGCTCTGAGCATAATGCATGAAGAAAAGGAAGGTCAGAGAACTAGAGATAAATAAAAGATGATGGAACAGATGGAAAAGGAAGAAGAAGTGCGGCTTATAGTGGATGGCAGAAAATGAGAGAGGAGCGATACGGTGGCAGAGACAGTCAGGGGATGAGTTAACAAGTAGCAATAAGAAAGCAGTAGACACGACAACTCACCAAGCAGCAAAAGGGCTGAAAGCGGAGCACGACAGAAAGGAAGGACAACGGATACAAGGGCAAAAGGGGGACAGAGAAAAGAGAGAATTTCACAATGAAGAAAACACAGAAGTCGAAAGAGAAACTGACCGATAGAGACTAAAAACCCTCTAAACCCTCCTCATGCCCTTAAAACTCTTACAGATTGTAAACACTGAAAGCAGCCGTGACTCCACAAGGTGTATTGATTTAAAGGTGTTTGACGCAAAATACACACAGTATAAACACCCCGGTAATATGCTCATAGCAATGTGCTTTAATATGATGGACTTCTATCAGGACTCCTGACTGAACATTTGGTTTTCTTTTTTAAAAATGGCAGCAAAATGTTAGAGCACCAGTGTGAGTTCAGCTTTTTTTCTTTTTATGTATATTATGGTTATCATATACCATATGAAACACCAGAATGGAGTCTAAAAAACACTTGTGGAGCCGAGAGCCAAGGTAAGACACTCATCATTATGAGAGGAAGACTATCCTGCACAAGCTATCATCTACCTGTGTTCAGCAGGCAAGTGGGGAATTTAACAAGGAATGAGGGGGGGGGGTTGCTGATCTGACTGCAAATGTACAGTAACAGGCTGAAATGGTAACAGCTGTAGGACACATGCAGCGATGGAGCTGCAGCATGCCTCCCAACAGATCGAAGGAGGAGGTTTGGATGTTGAAACCAACATTAACGAACTTTGGTAGATTATCTTAGATTGAAAGAACAACATGAATTTAAACCAACAAGCAAAAAGGCACATTCATATTTTTCCATCTTAACAAAATTAGTTCTTTTGAAATGCATGAACAACAGAGTTAACAACGTGTTATTTTTCCCCAAGACAATGAGACGAAGGAATCAAGTTGTTTGGTGTTTCTTTAAATGACAAAAATGTTTTCTCTTTCAGAAAAACTTTTCACTTTCCTTGCAAAGTGTTACAGTACATTTTTATAGTCTATTTACTCTACATAAATAATAAAGCATGGGTGTGTTGATGTTGTGTGGCAATTTATGTGGAAATATTACATTTCTGCTGCTGCTAATGAAATTTTCCATAACAAGCATCAATGCTAGATTCTAAAACACCTTGAACACAACTCCAAATTTGTTATGATTTACTAAAACCTGAAGACTTAGTTTTCCTTCCTGTTTTTTATCTTATTTAATTTATTAGGGGCCATTTACAATTTCAAACATAGATATTTCCAGTTGATGCTTCGTATCAGTTAGCCTTAGGCTCATTTAAATCTGTAGACCCCTGATGAGGCACGATAAAAACCATATAAGTAGTCTATATTTGATTTCATGGTTTGCTTTGCAGGTCAATGGTCGAACTTCTAAGGCCATGCTGTTATTGTGGCATATTTACCAACAAATATGTCAGAACGTTTTGAAAAGGGTCATTAGATACTCTTTTCCTATAATCTCCATATATTTAGCCAGTCTAACTTAAATGAACAGGATTATTGTGCCAAAGCTGTTCATCTAAATCTGTTTTTGACATCAGATTACACAAACACTGCCTCGGTAGGTGAAATATGATGAGCTAAAAAGAATTTATTATTCCAATCTGGCATAATTCATATGACCATAAATACGATCGATACGATTTACAAAAGACAAAAATGAATCAGTACAGTCCTATGAGCTCTGACCCATTTTGGGTGTATGTAATGCCTTCATTATCCAGATAAGCATGACTAATGTGTTAGGTGGTTACTCTGCCAAAGCGCTATTAAATAACCAGAGCAGCCAAAGAGGGATTTGCTGCCACAGCTGTACAATCCGTAGATGCCATTAACCCCCAACACCCTAATACCAGCCGTCACCAGGTAGCTCTCCTACCTGAACAGGTGGCCGTTTTTCTTATTGGCTGCCCTGCTGTCACATGACACACACACACAGATACAGTAGGGGGGAGCAGTGGACATGTACACAAGTTCACACCAGGGGAGAACAGTTGACAGAAGGAAAGACAGGAGAGACACATGATAAAGACAAAGGTGCATCACACAGGTG
>JAOXYM010000005.1:14569322-14585166 GCA_028567055.1 Leptatherina wallacei
AAGTTGAATGAATGTATCAAATGTATCAAAAATATTATTTTATTATATTATAATATTATGGATAACATTTATTTTTTGGGTGGGTGGGTGGGTGAGTCAGGGGCACCCTTTTTGATTGGGCAGGGGAATATGAAAATGTTCCCACCTCTGCTGTGATTTGTTCACACTGCACTTTACACAAGCAAACCAAAGAAGAAAAGAAGAAAAAAGAAGCCATTTGAAACTTTCTCTCTCCAGACTGCTGAATGGTCCATTTACTAGTGTCAGCACAGCAGACCAGCGTTCACTTACAAGTGGACCAAGACTCCTTGTTTTCAAGCAGACCACAGTTTGTTTACTCTGGTCTGCACCAGAGTCTGAATGAGTGTTCGAACTGCTCCAAATGTACCGGTCTATCCATAGAAGTGGATCAGGGTTTGCTTAAAGCAGGCCAAACTGGGCCAGTATGAATGCACCCTTTGTGTCAACATGCCTAGGTCTTGAAGAGAGACTGACAGGGGGGTGCCTCTTGACAATGAGGGCATCCATTAACGTAAAAGTCTGGGGAAAGTCAGTCAGATCTGTGGGAAAACTAAATGGCATTTGCCATCTCACACTCTTTATATTCTGCAAAGTGAGGAAGAAGTTAAAAACCAAGGATCAAGTGTCAAACAAATAATTAGTGTCAATTAGTGAAAAACAATCAGAAAAACACACACACTAATGTTTGAGATTGTTGGGGGTAGTGCACCCTTTCTAAAGATTTAACATTCTAAATGTTAAAAAGTTAGTGCATTTAACTCATATGCTCTCTGGGACCGCAGCTATTTTGTTTGAAAGTTCGGAATAAAAAGCTTTCAATTTCTTAAGATATTTTCATGGTCCTTATTTCATGATGTTACATTTCACCCCAAGGCATGTTACAACTGACCCTGACAGTGGGGTCAACTGTAACATTTCACTCCTTGTCTTTGAGATCAAGCCATGCATTTTCTGTTTGAGTTGCACAGGCGATTTCCATGCTATTTGTTAGCAGACACTTGAGACCTTTTTGCATAGCTATTTGAACACACTGGGTTAAAAGAGCTCAAATTTAGAGACAGAAATGTAAAGGGTTACAACTGTCCCCGGTCTCCCCGATATCTTGGAGTATAATTTGCTTTATTTTAATATGTATGATCGTAAGAATTTGTCTTCCTTCCACATTAAACTCTATCTGCCATTTATTCAAGTAGACACATTTTTTTATTATAGACTGTAGTATTTGTTTTTAAGAACATGCAACTTCTTTTGGTTGAGAAACTCGGAGCAATCTATAATAAATGGGACAACAGTGTTTTAACCATGACAGTCATTTAATCCAAGCTACGGGATTTTGATGTGTAACTCTAACCAAGTGAAACTTTTGCCTACATCTAACTACAAGGTGGAAAAGTGTCTTTACAGTTTTATTTGTAACCAAGGCAACCACCAAAATGGGACACAAAGTGTACATTTAGTATTAGATGTAGTTCCCTCCTGCTACCTGCAGAGGGTGGTATTTGATAGGCTACTTATGGGTTGTAT
This sequence comes from Leptatherina wallacei, assembly GCA_028567055.1. Lineage (NCBI taxonomy): Eukaryota > Metazoa > Chordata > Actinopteri > Atheriniformes > Atherinidae > Leptatherina > Leptatherina wallacei. The sequence goes on from JAOXYM010000005.1 coordinate 14,570,868, forward strand.
TTAAGGGCAAATGATCATATATAGTGGAAATACTTAAATCTGTAGTTTTTTTTAGAATCTAACATATTATGTATAGTTAGAATAGAATTGGCATCTTTTTAAAAATAAGCTATTTAGAAAATATTTATATTTCTGTAAATTCATCCAAAGAAGAGCAAAGAGAAAACAGAGAAGAATTACTTAAACAATAATTATTATGCAACTTATTGAGATTGTAAACCCAGTAATAGACAGACAGACAGACAGACAGACAGACAGACAGACAGACAGACAGACAGACAGACAGACAGACAGACAGGCAGATAGATAGAGAGATAGAGAGATAGACAGATAGACAGACAGACAGACAGACATAACATAAAAAACAAGTAAATGAACTTAATGCAGTAACATACACTTAGTACATAAACACAAACTCATGAAACATTTTCTCATGTAAATGAAAAATATAATCTAGATCTGTTTGTACAGTAGTTGACTTGCAGCTTGTTCTTTAAAGATGTGTCTGTATGGTTTATTCATAGCATTCAGATGCTAAGAAACAAGTCAAACAGGTGGAGAAACACTGAAAGACTCAGTCACAACTTCCTGGATTTGTCTCTTCACATTTAATTTCACCTGTTCATTTCAGAACATGAGCGGCTTTGTTTTGCTTTCCTTAACGTAGAGGTTTTGAATTGCTAACAGTCGTCCATAGATTGGGGGGAAAATGGGGTCGGTTCAGACAAAAATGTGTACGTCTATTCCTGATGGTAAGTCACTTTTATTTTAATTTACTCAGAATTAATAAGACAAGCATATACAACTACAAGAGTTACAAAGGAATATTTTCTTTCATGCCTATCCTCTTAACATTAGGAACAAATGGGAGTTGAAAGAAGAGATTTTCTGGTCTTCCAGTAAAAAATAGAACTGCTTTATCTTCTGCATCCATCTTTTCATGGCTTTATGAAATGGTTTTGTTGGTTTTGAAATACCAATATTTTACTTGATCAGAATTGTAGGTGTTTACTACACAAGAAACAAAAATAATTTGAATAAGTCAAGCATGCAATGCACTTGTGAATATTAACCCTTTCATATTGTGCTCCTACATTTGCTTGGGCACATTTTGGGTAACTATGAGGTGTCTTGCTAAAAATGTGTGAAGTAAACCTGCTTGAGCTGATGCCACCAAACTGATTAATTATATCCCGAGTGTGTGTTTTCAGAAATTGACATCTTTACTTTCTGACATCTTGTCCACAAAAAGAGACTAGATTATTTTGCAATTGAAATTTTTCTCCTTATAAAGACTAAATTAGTTTTATATTTTAGATAGAGTTGATATATTTTATCCTTGCTGAATATCAATTGACAAAATAACCTTATCAATTGATTAATTTACATTGTTTTGTGTACAAATGTAATAATAACTGTAAATGAAAGAATACTTTCTAATACAAACAATTACTCTCTGGATAAACATCGGTGTTATCCAGAGATTAAACTGGGAGACTATTTTTCATAGACATATAATACGTTAAGTCAATACAGTCTACAAACTACATCCAAAGCTCTTTTTTCTTGAAAATCTCAACACAACCTGTATCCTATAAATGGCTTTACCAAGAAGGTTGACAGCATTTAGCCTACTTGTCGTTTAAGTCCAGACATCATTCCACACCCAATTTATCTGGTGCGTTCGCGTTTAGTGGGACCGAAGGTTAACTTGCTCAAACTACGAATGCCACTCATATTTCAGCCAGACTGGGGCCGGCACACGTTTACAATGGAGCCTGAAACATGTTACATTTTACTTGTAATGTAAACAGTCATCGGACCTGGACAGAAATCAGTTTTGTGGAACTTTTGCCTGCAATGCAAACGTAGTCTTAGTTTACCCTTTGTAGTTTTTCCTTTCAACAGTGGGAACGTAGGACTAAGAGTCAGAAATAATTAAGACTGTCCAGTGCAGCACAAGCTTCTCTATATCACTCCATCTAGGATCAGATAAACTACCCTGCCTTATAACAGTACAATGCTGTCAATAAAGCTTAAGAAAATCATGGATTTTATTATGCTCTCTTTATAACTTTTCTTACTTACCATTTCCAGCTTGTGTATCAATGTGGGAACCGAAAAATGTTCAGTTAGCTGAGGCTGTATTATAGCCTATATGGTTTAATCAAGTCTTGAATAGGAAATGTGCAAGAGGAAGATGTTCCTGATAAAGTGCATCTGTTGGGAATCCAGTCTTTTGAAGCTCTTTTTAGTTTCTATGCAATTAAGACAGATTTACAACATTAAAACTTTGTATCCTCACAAAATCACACGCAAAATTTCTGGGTATCTACATGTCACCACTTTCGATGTTTTACAGAGTTCTCAAGAAGGATTGTTGTCTTGGGAAAGACCGGAGCTGGAAAGAGCAGCCTTGCCAACACCTTATTTGGAAAGTCTGTGTTCTCCACAGACAGTTCTCCTGAATCTGGAACTAGTGAATGTCAAGCTGAATCAAGACGTGTCCATGGAAAAGAAATCATCTTTGTTGACACTCCTGGGTTTTTTGACACAGGGAGGCCTGAGGAGGAGATGAAGCCTGAGATAATAAAATGCATCACAGAGTGTGCTCCTGGCCCTCATGTGTTTCTCATCGTGCTGAAAGTGGAGAAATTTACTGAGCAAGAGAAAGAAATCATAGGAAAAATGAAGGATTATTTCTCAGAAGAAGCTCTAAAATTTGCCACTGTGCTCTTCACTTACGGCAACGAGCTGCCGGACAAAATGAAGATTGAGGAGTTTGTCAGTCAAAGTAAAGATTTACATGATCTGGTCATGAAGTGTGGCGGACGGTGCAATGTCATTGATAATAGACACTGGATTGATAACCACAAAGATGAATACAGGAGCAACGAGTTTCAAGTAAAAAAGCTGCTTTCCACCATTGATGAAATTATTGAGGCAAACAGAAGAGGCTACTACAGCAATGAGATCCTCCAAGTAGTAAAAAGGGAAATAGACCAAGAACACGAGAGCATGAAAGAATCATCAAACCTTTCACAAGATGAGATCACACAAAATGCTAAATCTGTTGTCACCAGAAAGCTGTTGCAGGAAGCTTCGGGAGTAAGATCAGGGGCAATATTAAAAGCTTTCCTTAGAGGAGCAATGAGTGCGGCTGTGAGCGGGGCGGTTAGAGTGGATGAACCCATGTTAACACTCGGAGTGGCACTAACAAGAGCACTAGCAGGAGCAGTTACAGCACATTATAAAGAGGCCGAAACACCAACAGCATCTGCTGAAGCTCCATGTGCAGAGCAGCCAGCTGAGGAACTGGACTAATGTCAGTTTTTACATGATGAGGCTGAATAAACTTTGACACAAAAGAAGCATAATGCAACTGTATTATGTTCCAGACTGCTGGTTGCTTACTAGCATGCCCTCAACTTTGTTATCATACATCAAGCCTGCATATGCAACAGCTAGCCGTCTAGATTTCTTGGTCTTTCTCTTTTATAAGGCTAGATAACCTCTATGTTCTCTAGAGCTGAACATCATCTAAAAATTCCCTCAATAAGGGAGAGGTTCAAAGTGGCTGTATAATAAATAATGCAAAATTGTACATGTTCAGTTCTGATTCAATCTGTATTGAATCAGAGCTAACCATGTAAAGGACAATGTAGTTGGTATGAACCTAACTTAGGTATCAGGTATATGAAATTCCAAAATAGCATTATTTTCTGTTAATTGCATTTATAAATCTTTCACTGAGTTAATGAATAATTGGACATATTTATATTCATAATGTTTTAGTCATTAATAATTACAATATGAGAACTGAAGGTAAAATGTATTTTCTCTTCTTTTTTCCATCATGACTATAAAATGAGCTGAATGTGTCTGGACTGGGACTTTTGAGCAAAGGCTTTCCATTAAAATATGTAGGCATCCTTTTGAAATTGCTATTGTGCATGTAAAGCATATTGAGACCCTGGGATTCCTGGCTTAACTTCCTGTTTCATATTACCTTGCCTTCAGTCTCTAGGGATTGTCATTGAAGAAGGGATATGGAGTGTGTTATGTTAATTCCCAAAGATTATAAAATAAATAAGGGTATGTTAAAAATGTCTGTATTAGATCATGATGAATTTGTAACTTTCAGTTAACTCTTGGTTCAGTTCTTATTAATGTTTTCTGTTCCAAATTGATTTACTCAACAATAAACCAGCTGATTCCTATCGTGCATCCAAGTGTCCTCCTTCACTCTCATTAATCATGTCAATAAAGACAATAGCAAATGGATTTACAGTTTTACAATTAATTTAATTTGTCTCCCAAAAGGAATACTCCTGTAGAACTTACATAAGAGACAATCAAGTTTTCTGATGTTGTTTCCAATCTGACCACTGAGGGAAAAAACATAAAACAGCATCCAGGTCTGTACACAAAATAGGTTTTAAAATCATATTTGAGTTTTACCGTCTGAAAGCAACTATTTTTGTCCACATATTCACATATTTCTCGTAAAAAATGAATTGAGTCCCTACTGAGGGACTAATAAAGGTATTCTTATTCAGGGAAGCTGCTTCTTAAGTGGTTGGTTGTCACTCAAGTGGCGTGAGAAGAAGCTATTGTTTAGTTTCTGTAACTGTAGATATAAATCTCTTTTAAAACTTGAGATGCCACCTCCCTGCTGCACCTTGAAGGCTTGCCCATGCTACCAGACCTGCATACCTTTAAGTCTTTATACATCTTTAGAAATTAAACAATAGAATTTTTTTATTTATTTAACCTTTATTCAACCAGGTGAGTCAGTTGAGAACAAATTCTACTTTGTCCTCCACAAAACAAAAAAAAAAAACACCAACAAAACTTTTGGTTTACTGCAGTAAGGACCTTTAATCTTCCATGTCACAGAATTGTTTACCAATACCTTATTATTGTACTTAACTTCTCAGGAAACAAGTCAGACAGGTAGGAGAAGGAAAATGCAAGAAGCAAGTCAGAGCCAGAGAACAAAAGGAAAGACTTGCAGTACAGACGTCTTGTCATTTTTCTGCATAGATTTCTATTTGTGACAGCATGGACGGTAAGTTCAGCTTATTTCTTCCTATACCAAATAATTCTACTCTACTACTTTTACACTGATTACAACTATGATTTTGTGGTATTTCAAATAAGTTGCGATTACATTATTATAGGCTTTACCTTAAATGTCTGTTTGTTTAACAATTCTGTATTCGAGCTACAATGCTGAGTAAAAATATGGATAATATTTATTCATAAAATTATTTTATTTCTGTTTCATTTTCACGGTTTCTATTTTTCATGTGAAACCTTTTACCTCTTTAAGATTAAAATGGTCTGACAGCACAGCTGTTACAACTCCATTTTATTGCTGTAATCAATCCTTTCTTACTTTTATTAAATAAATATATTAGTCATTGATGTAAAATATATTACTTTGACTTTACATATTAACAAGAGTATGTTTAACATAATCTAAAGGGCTAACATGGTTGTCAGAAGAATCTTATCCTCAAGTAAAACTTTGAAACAAACCAAGTGTTGTAAGTGATTCTGTCTTCATTGTAATCATTGTTTCTATACATTTTTGTAGCTCTGCTTCTTAGATTAGTGGGGTAAAAATACATCTATTAGAGAAGATCAAAAGTTTGTTCCTCCCAGTCTTGGCCAGATACTTTGATTGTGATACATGTTGGAAAACCGATTTAATTTTTTTTGCATTTTATTAAGATTATCAGCTACATTCAAAGTGATTTTAGAGTTTAAGGCCAAACCTGGATGCTTAAGTATTTAGTCTCTGATCAATGTATTTGTCATTTTTTAATTCACTAATAGACTTATTATTGTCATTTTTCTTTAGTACCAAACACACAGAAGATTGTCCTGCTGGGAAAAACTGGAAATGGGAAGAGCAGCTTGGCTAATACCATATTTGGAGAGACTGTGTTCAAAGTGAACCATTTCAATAACTCAGACAAATGTGTTTCCCAGACTGAAACCAAATGTGTCAATGGAAGAAGCCTCACTTTGATCGACACTCCCGGGTTCTTTGACCCCGGAAAGAGTGAGGAGGACATGAAGCCTGAGATGATGAGGTGGACCACACAGTGTGCTCCCGGACCTCATGTTTTTCTTATTGTTCTAAAAGTGGAGAAATTCACAGAGCAGGAGCAAAGTGTCATCACTAGAATATGTCAGTATTTCTCAGATGATGCTCTAAAATATGCAGTGGTGGTCTTCACTCATGGCGACCAGCTTCCTGAACAGATGAAAATAGAGCAGTATGTGAGTCAAAGTCAGGGTCTGGGTGATCTGGTGGAGAAGTGTGGAGGTCGCTGCCACATCTTTGATAATAAATACTGGAAAGGCAACCAGCAGGATGGCTACAGAGACAACCAGTTTCAGGTGGCAGAGCTGTTTAACACCATTGACACCATAGTGATGGAAAACGCTGGAGGACACTACACCAATGCAGCGCTTCAAGAAATGGAGAGTGTAATTCAAAACGAGGAAGAGCACATTAGACAGTCATCAAAAAGCCTGTCACAGGAGCAAATCAGAAAGCAGGCGATAAGTAACATCCTCAGGAAGCAGATGGACAGTGGTGCATGGAAAAAGGGTTTAATGGTTTTAGCAGTTGTCACGGGGTTATCTGTAGCTGTCTCAGCTGTGTTGATCACTTCTAAGAATGAACTGCTAGAGCCTGTTCTTGAAGTGGCAACAATGGCATCATTGCCAGCAATGGCAGAGCAAGCTGAGACAGCCATAGTAACAGCACTGCCAGCCATTGTCATGCAACAGGTTGCTGTGGCAACAGAGGAAATTACACAAAACGGAGTTGAGGCTACCTTAAACTATATGCACGATCTTTTTGAAAGAACTTATGATCCTTATAACCCATTCATTTAAGTAGAGTCAAATAAAGAAAGCTACACTTTCCATAACTCTCACCTGTTTTAAAAAGTGAAAAGGTTTTAAATAACTGGCCTATTTTGGAATTTGGCTTGATGGTATCAATATATTTTTTGTTTGTTTTGTGTGTGTTGTGTTGTTTTTGTTTTTAATTGTAGTTTTTATTATTGTGATATGGATTCCCCCTATGTCTGAAATAAACATTTTACTAACTAATGGGTATTAACTGCTATGTTTATTCTTTAGAAATGAAAATTAAATAATGCTGATTGTGTAAAAAATATAAAAGTTAATTCACAAATAAATCTAACAAGGAAATAAACATGTGTCTTTTTTATTTTATATTTCTTTTATCAATTTTGGGGTGCTTCATGACTAAACAATTACAATTTTTTGTAAATTTGGTCATGTCCCGTTTAATGTAATTTAACATTACAGTTTTTCACGTTTGGTCTTATTTTTGACTTGGCTGTACATATAAAAATGGAACATTGACTTCCCTATAGAACAAAACTAAACAAAATAAAATTAGAAAAAAACACTAAAAAGTAACAGAAAACCATGCAATACAAATAACACTGTTTTTGATTCTTCAATGAAAAATACCTAAATTAAAAACACTAAAATGTAATAAAAAAACAACACATATCCAGAATGTGAAAATTCAATTCAGTTAGCTCTTCTGAAAAATTTCCATAAAGCTAATATTCTCATGTTATTCACACCAAAGAAAATTCAGTTCATGACTTTGTCACCATAAATATGTAAAATACAGTGAAATGAGTGAGATGCTGTTTGAATGCCAGTTTTTCTCATACAAAAAAAAAGAAAATAGAAATCCAAATTTTTGACTGCATATATGATTATATGATGACATATAGGCATATAGTGATGTGTTTGTTGCCATAAGTAGGGTGGTTGTCAAATTAGTCATCCCTACAATCCTGGATAAAACGTGTTTACTAACAGGAGTGTTTAATGGATAAATGATTGCTTTCTACACCAACTTTGTCCATTAAGGCTCTTTTTTTTTGTACCAAATAACCTGATAACCTTATGGTGATTTGTGAGATTAATGAATAAATCAAACAAATATTTATATGAATTTTTCAGGTTACTTACAGTTAATTATTTCCCAACTTCAAACTTCCTTTTCAGTTTTATTGTTTTACTTTTATTATTGTTTCCTGTAAACCGTCTGTGTTAAGAGAAAAACACTAAGGATCTTGTTCAGGTGGTTCTGACTCATGCAAAGAAAACATACTCCACCTTTCATACTTATGAAAGGTGGAGCTGCTCAGTCTCACAAAACCCATTATTTATTTCTAACTGTTACTATCCCGTGAACAACATTGGTAAAGGTCAAACAAGAAGCCTAACGCTTAAGGGGAAAAGTACGTCTAAAAAACAAAAAATGTAAAAAGTACAACAATTGTATGATTCAGTCATATTTATAATTAAACATTAAAATCTGAGAGTACACTGGCTTGCTTTACATAATGTCCCAAGTCAGGTTGCTTGTCTGCATTCTTTAATATGATCTAAAAATAGAAGTTTAATCAACATGACAAATCACCGCTCTCTTCATCCTGACATTGTACTTGAAAACAAGGTTTAAAATTCAAGTCATAGCTTTTTAAGTTACATATTCTTTATCCTAATGTATTGGCTATTTTTCTGGTTTATATTTCTATGCGTTGCATCGTTTAATTTTATTTTCAATTTAGACTTGTCACAATTACAGTAATTAATTTGAAATATTTGTATACTAAATATTTTCTAAATAAAAACGTGAAAGGTATCCATATGCAATTCTTATAGTTGCGTGCAGTTATATGTGGTATTCTATTTCAACTCTAATGCTGAAGAAAAGACAGATACGATTAAGTATTTCATATTTTACAATAAATTTACTGTAAATTGGTTTAACAGTGTTTAATTGTATTTGAACTTTTATACATATGAAAAAGTAGGAAAATCATGTTTTAATTTTACAATATCCACCAGGATGTGATTTTCTATATTCAAAGGATTATAATTGAAATGAAATGAAAATTTATTTACCGACATACAACAAATTACATTTTTCCATCACACAAGAAAACAAAAAAGAGGTAACCGAAAAGGCGCAGGCTGAAGCCGTAACTTATTGTGTTTAATATTTAATTATTTATAAACTAATTTTCTGCATGCCCATCCACAAAGCAGAAAACCAAACATAGATATGTCTGTAACACCTTATAATGAGTCAGTCTGTTTCCATTGTTTAGGTTTTGCATATTGAAACAAACCAGAACAAGCAAAACCAGTTAAAAATGAAAGCAGGGTTTAGCTGCTATAAGAGAGTTGGAGGAAAAACACACAGCACAGACGAGACCGTCTTCTCAAAAAAACGTCCAAAAACTGTTGGGTGACCACTGTGATTTCAGTTCTTACAAAATGGACGGTAGGTTTAGTTCTATTTTCTTCTTTGTGTCTGAGAAAGATGCTGTATCACACTCTACTTTCAAGCTTAAGACTAAAATGATTAAAAACTGACCTTCATTACTAAACATGTTTATATAGGAATGAAAACAGGTCATTTAAGGCTGGGCTATTAAAGAAACTGTAAAGGGATAGGTGATTATAATGTACTGGGTTGCATAGTAAATGATTTGTTTGTTTGCTTGTTTTTGTTGTTTGTTTTGTTTTTTGGTTGTTTTGTTTATGTAAACAGTTGATCAGGTTAACTATGATGATGCTAAAAAATGTTTTGTATTTTTGGTGGTTTGTACGTGTGTAGGCTAAGCATGAGAAGACACATGATTCATTTATTCAAACAATGTTGAGATTCCTCTTTTTTATGCAATATCACAGTGGCAGAGTGAATGGGCATGTCCATAGGGACAAACACATACACACACACACATATATGTTTATATATGTATTTTGTTTGTCACTCACATGAAGTTAATGTTTGAAATAATAAAAAAAACAAAAAAAATAACATAGCCCAGTCTCACAAGAACATGTTTCATACATGTCAGACACATTGTGATACCACAATAAAGATAGACAAATATTTACCTTAGTATTGAGAACGCAGCTTTCAGGTGATGCAATAAGTATCAATGTATTTGTTATGCTAAAGCCTAACTACAACTGACAGCAAAGTCAAGGAGTGAACTTGTCATATTTTTTCTTCAGGTTTTCAGAGCAGAGTGCAACTATTTGCCTTTTCCACCACCTCATACTTCAAAAGTGCTTTTGAACATGCAAGAGTTGTGCATTGTTTTATCTGTGAGGTTCTTACCATGCAAAACCAAGCAGTTTTTACATTTTAGTGCGGGACAGAGTTGCACCCTGATGAACTTCCTGTCATATCCCTACATTTTGTAAACTACTATTGGACACAGAATGGAAAACTATTAGATAAATTGCTTAGAAATGTATTTCAGATTAACCATTAAAACTAAATGCATTTTTGGTAGTTTTGGCCAGCCCATTTCTTTTATTTGTTTTTTTTTCCCCCCTTTTTAATATAAAAATGCATGTAGAAGCCCAACCTTTAAACATCTTCTTGGCTTTTTTCCAGCCATAGAGAACCATCGTGTTAGTTCTTTTCATACATACCTAAAACTTTCTGATCACTTGCTGATCTTTGGTTGCTCATGATTGGACATCACCATCAATTTAAACCAATTAATTGTCCAAAAAGTTTGACCGGGAGTTGCTTCATCATAGAGGTCTCTTACCAACACAGTAGTAATTTAGCTCTTTTTTTATTCCAAAAATGTGATAAATAATTAGATTATCATGGATGCCTCATTGGGAATTTAACATATAGAGGAGGGATCACCAAATTCGGAACTCATGGACAATTGTCCTGCAGGTTTTCAACATGTCCCTGCTGCAACACAATTTCATTTTTTTTATGCAACACACTAACTCAAATTATGAGTCATTGTGAAGAACTTCATATGCTGATGAATACATTTAATTTGTGTCAGGTGTGATGGATCAGAGATACATTAAAAACCTGAAGGACATGGGACCCAAGAGGCCCGAATTTGGTGATCCCTGATACAGAATCTTAGAACAAACACAATATTTCATGGCTGGATTGTAAACTTCTTGGATGGGATAAAAATGCCCTGAAATTTTCTACTGATATCTAAGGTTAGCTATTTATCACAATTTACCCCACAGAGTTACACTTTCCCGTTCCTGAGAGTGTTGACGGTAAAGGCAGAAGTGCTCAGAGGCAACGGTGATGCAGTGGAATTTTAAGGGTTAATGGACCCCTGGGTATAGACTTTAATGACTTGTAACTCCCAACGTTTTCAAGAATTTAATTTACAGTATAATTGTACACACTTACCCATTAGATTTAATGGGTAAGTGTGTACAAACCCTTGGCTGGAATTGGATATTTAATCAAACTCATCTTATTTGTATTTAAGTGTTGTCGAAATAATAGAAGTGTGTTGCAAATTATTGAAAAGAAAGAATAAGTCTGAAAAAACTAAGGCAAATCCACTGAACTTACCATTTCTGTCTTCCAGTATCAACCTCCAGGAGGATCATCTTATTGGGGAAGACTGGAACTGGGAAAAGCAGCCTGGCTAATACTATTTTTGGAGAGGATGTTTTCAAGATAAGCCATTCTCCAATTTCTGAAACAATTCAGTCTCAAGTAGAAACCAAGTGTGTCAGTGGAAGAAACCTCACTCTGATCGACAGTCACAGTTTTTTTGATACTTGTAGGTCTGAGCACTTACTAAACACTGAGATAATTAGGTGTATCACAGAGTGTGCTCCTGGTCCTCATGCTTTTCTCATCGTGCTAAAAGTGGACAAATACACACAGCAGGAGATAGATGTTATTAAAAAAATATGTGACTATTTCTCAGAGGATGCTCTGAAATTTGCTGCAGTTGTCTTCACTCATGGAGATCAGCTCCAGGATGGAATGAAAATTGAGGAGTTTGTCAGCAAAAATGCAGAGCTGGGGATTCTGGTGAAGAAATGTGGAGGGAGATGCCATGTCATTGATAATAAATACTGGAAAGTTAATGAAGAAGGCCAGTACAGGAGCAATCAGTTTCAAGTGGCAGAGCTTCTCAGGACAATTGATGAGATAATTAAGGCAAATGATGAAAGATGCTACACCAATGAGATGCTGAAAGGAGTGAGAAGAGAAATACAGAAGGAGGAAGATACCATGAGACAGTCGGCAAGAGATATGTCACCAGAGGCAATTAGAAACAAAGCTAAAACCAACGTGTATAATGAGTTACTGAACAAGTTAGTGGGTACTACAACAGGTGCATTGTTGGGAGCCTTTCTTGGTGTGGCAGAACAGGTTACCTCAGGTGCAACAGTTCAACAAGGAGATTTGGTGTTTGCTGCTCTACGTGGGGGCATGAAGGGAGGTAGGATGGGATATGATGCAGCTGCCAGAGCAGAAACTGTAAGCGATGCAGCTCAGAAAGCTGCAGGAGCTTTGTGGGAGGACTCTGCAAGGTCAGGGAATGGAGAATAGCAGAACAATAAATAAAACATGGATGAAAACACAGAGATTCTTTTATGTAAATATGCTGGATTGTAAATGGGAGTGAAACGTTTTTCAGACTTTTACCTCCTGACCAGGTGGTGGAGGGAATGCAGCAAACCGGCAACATGAAACCAAGAAGAAGATGACTCTTACTCATCAGCAGTGATGCCAAACACATACTCTAATATTGGACTTGGGTGGGAAAAAAGGAAAAGTAGTTTTAATGGAATATGTCCTTTGTTATCATATATTCTATAAGAAAATCTCTCTAAATATAATCATCAATGCAGCAGATTTTAAATAATTGATACACTATTATGTAGCATAAAATAAGTTTTCTTTATATAACCAGGATAAAGCATCAAGTAAAAGAAGTCAAATAATTGGTTTAATGTTAACAGTCCATTAGTTCAATGTTACACATTAAAAAGTGTCTGTCAGTAGATAACACTATTGACTTTGCATTTATTATAAGCCTACATTTTTTAAATATATTGCATATGTCTAAGAAAATTATGTCTTAAAAGATTAAAATTACAACTATTCATGTATTTTTTTCTGTACTTTTATGATCATATATATGTTTATTGATATGTTCAGCCTTTGATTTCTTTTAAATATTTCAAACATTTGAAATATTTATTGTTTTGTTGTGCATATGGTCTAAGAAATTCTGTTTGGATTTGGACTTCCCAAAACTTTCACATATCTACTGAAAATGGTCAATTGGTTTATTCTGTAATTGGTTTATTCTGTCATCAAACCATTGTGTTTAAGTTAAATCACCATGTTGTAACTTTTAATATCATTTTTTCTGATTTGGTTGTTTTCTTCTACATTAAAATTTCAGCTGTCTGTTTTTAATTTTCTGTCTGAATGTACAAATGTCTGAACTTCAAAAGGCATTATCAGTGATTATCCACCTTCAGTCTTGTCTCAACATTCTGCTCATACAAGCTTGGAGTACCCTGTAAATCAGAGCGACTCAATTCAGTTTTACAAGTGCCACAGTCCTGCAGGTTTTAGGTTTCCCTGCTCCAACACATCTGACTCAAATTAATGACTCCCTGCAGAACTTGAAAGGCTGTTGGATCAATTTAATTTGAGTCAGGTGTGTTGGAGCAGGGAAACATGAAAACCTGCAGGACTGAGTAGCCCTGCTGTAAATCAAAAGACCAGCAATCATGAGGCGGTAAAAAGTTGATGCTTCCATGCACAGAGTCGCCTTCCTAAAAAGCTAAACACTTCCTAAACACAGCAAACATTTTTTCTGTGAATCCTACAAAGACCTGAAAACAGTTTTGCAAATAATAATAATAGACATATAAATAAAATACCTTTATGTCCCATTGTTTTCTTCTTTAGAAACGACTTGAGTCTGCATAAAAAAATCTTGTTTGCCAAAAGATATAAAAATTAACCCTGAAATGTTAAAGTAGTCCCATAATGTTAGAGCCTACTTTTATTCCAAATTCAAAGTGAGGATGATCACATTCAGGACAAAATCTAGAAAATAAACTCTTCCACATGTGAATGCATAAAAAGTTTCCCAATCAGAAAAACACCAACATTTTCCACTTGCCTTTTTTTCTCCACATATTTATATAAATAGAAAGAGAGAGAAAAAATAAGTTTGCAGTCCCAACATGCTGCTGAGAGACCCGCCCCCGTATCAAAGCACTTATCCCCGTCAGAATTTGTATCCCCTGGCGCGGGAGCGAGCACAGTCGTTCAGCAGCGTCGCCTTACAATGCTGGATTTCACTACGTACTCAGATAAAACAACGATATAGGCCTACAAGTTGCTTGAATTATTGTGTCAAAATTGTTGTTGTTTCGGTGA
>JAOXYM010000005.1:14612504-14623133 GCA_028567055.1 Leptatherina wallacei
TGCATATATATATATATATATATATATATATATATATATATATGCATGCATGCTCGTGTGAGATACCACATGATGGACAGATCATCCACAGAATCTTGAGATTTGGCTTGTGGTGGTTTGTGCGAGGACATTGGCAGTACATCCTGAGGGCTATGGGATGGGAGCTTTGATGATTGGACTTGTTCCGACAAATGCCATGGATGCTCAATGGGATAAAGATCTACGGTGGGGTGAGGGGGATGCCAAGACAATCCCTTAGGCTGCTTGTCATTTCAGTGTCAACGGGCTTGCCGTCCCACTGCGGGAAAGTCGCTACTGTCAGGGATGGGGGTTGCTTTGGATACAACAGTGTATAGGAGGGTGGTGTTTGCATGAATAAACCCCTAACCCAGTTGTTTTTCATTTAGAAAGTAAGTGCCTTTGGTTTATATATTTGATTAACTATCAGAAAGAAAGTAAAGATTTTCATAGGACTGTGAAATGAGCTAAACTCACATTTTCTGGGAAAAAAAGTGTTACAATCGCTACTTCAACCACTCAATGCAACCTTTGGACCACTCAGAAAGCAATATTTAAATCAATATTTAATATAGTTAAAGTCCCAAATTCCAGACATCTTGAACAGACATTAGAGATGCAGAAATCTTAAGAACCCTAACAAGGGCAAAAAAATAATAATTTTCAGGTATCTGGACTTAAATAGAAACCTATGTTTCTAACAGCCTTTTGGGCACATTTGCTACCTTCAGCAGAAATATCTATACTTTCTGCTCTACATTTTCCAAAGTGGCTTTTGTTATTTTTAGTTTTAAAGTACCATATTAAATAGAAATTACCCCCCCTTCACTGGAACACAACAGATGTAGTGAGATAAAATGATGCAAACAGATGAGAAGGAGGCTGAGTATTGCTTGTGATGAGAGGAGCCGGTAACTAATGATGTAGATGAAAGCAAAGGAGATAACTGCAGACGGAGAAGATTCAGAACAACAAGATCTTTCTTATCTCTGTTTTTGTTCCCATTTACAGTTTGAACTCTTTTTGGCTGTAAGAACATGCCTTTTATCAGTTGTCATTACTTTAATGATTCACTTTGCACCAACTGATTCTATCTGAGGTTTATTTAGCTTTTCACTGAAACAGCCAATGGGAGCATCTTTAAAAGGGAATCTTTTTACTTTCATCAATGCAGAACATGATTTTCTTTTACTTTGACTCACAGTTGACTCGGTAGTTCTTCAAAAGTTTCTCTTTTTTTCTTTTTATTATTAAATAAATATGTATTTTTCTTTCTTCTTGACAGCTGGGATGTTAAAAAAATATACTTTTGAAAGCTCAAAGCAGAGATTTGCAAAGTACCGAAATAAAAATGTTTGCTTGACATGTGAGGACATTTTCAGGCTGTCAGGGCAAAGGCGGGCCAGGGAATGGTGACACACCTATTTTCTCTTACAACATGTTACAGCAAGTATGACAAATCAATGGAGTGAGGCAGCAGAGAATGAGAGAGAGGGACAGAGTGTAGGCGAGGAGGAAAACGTGGGCAGAAGAAAAAGTTAAGAGGAAGAGAAGACACCACCTGCAACGGATTTACACTTCATCTCGATCTCAGGAAGATTTGGTTCTTGTGCTTTCTAGACTGAATGACTTGGTGAGTCTTCCTCATTGTCCTGTCTCTCTGCTATGATTGCGTGATGGTTTCTGTCATTCCCAAGACAGGTTGTTTCAAAAAGCAAATTATCTCAGGAATCAGAGCAGTGCTGCTACTTCTGGAGCAAAAGCTTTCCTTTTAATTGGATTTTCTCTAATCAGATATGTCAGTATTTTCATGCATGTTGTGACATTACTGCCAGTGTATCTGACAGCCTTCAGACAACAACATGTCGGGTAGATTATGCAGCAATTCTCTGAGTTGTGTTGCGCGTTTTTCCTTGTAGGTGTATTTCTGTGCACATACCTTTGAGTCACACCGCACACAAACACACCTTTTGAGTAAGTCAGGTTTTATAGCTTTAAGGTTTGCAGGAAATTCTGTTTGCACAAATAATAGTAAGAAAGCAAAACGCAATAACCACGCTGTCAGCAAAGGGGGAACCAGAGGTGTAGCCTGACATATCAGGGGCCTGCTACATTCCCTCAATGTTAGATGATTGCGCAATAAAAACATTTGTACCCTCTGTTTCTGCTTTGATGACTGCCAATGTGGTTTGACCGGCTTTCTGTAAACACTAGCCATGCAGTCACATCTCTTTGTTCCTCCTTGCAGCATCTTGAAAGAAACTCTCCATTTACGTCATTAGTGCCCCTTGATCATGTTTTTTTAAATGATTACTTTATATTTGGATTGGCCATCAGAAATGAGGTGGTATTAACCCTTTAACTGCCTGCTCTACTGTTTGGCAGAGCAAAATTTTCACTTAAAAATGTCTAGAAATAAACCTGACTGAATCATCTTTATCACTTGTTTTAGGTTTGTAATGTGAAAGTGAACATTTTTAATCCCCTTACTGTTCCTAGTTTTCACCATTGAACTATGTTTTACTAACTATTTTCTCAACCAGTTTTCTCTCAAACTTTGATTCTTATTTTTATTGCCCAAAGGTAAAAAAAAAATGCAAACATTAAAAAGGCTGAAATAATATTTTACATTTCCCATGGTTATCATGTCTATATAAGCATCTTTTTTATTGCTGTGGCTTCATTCATGAAACTTTTAAATCATCTAATCATACATTTAATCTAATAGCAATACTTCTGACTTAAATTAAATTTACTATCAGCCCGATTCTTCTTAATTTATCATCTAATTGTTTCTTGTAAATCTTAATCATTTAATGTTCACACTGTGAAAAAACAAAGAAAAAATGTTTCTTTGAGTTTTCCTTTTATTTCCTTGGGATAATAATGATAATAAAAAACCCATGTTTCTAACAAATGATTGAAATAACAGTTAATAGTAAAGACAATAGTTAAATGGTCAACACTTGAAGTAGTAATTGGATACTAATCTCTTACTTTTGTTATTCGATAACCAACTTATAGAGATGGCTCAGGTGATTCATTATAATCACTGCAAAATTTGTTCTACATGCCAGATGCTAGAGCAGATAGTTAAAGGGTTAAGTACTTACTGCTCACCAAGTTGAATGTGCCACAGTGCCTAAACATAAAATTGAATACATGCCTTTTTTTTTTTGCAGTGTCAGCACAACACTGGTTCATCCCTTGAGTCAGGTGTTTTTTTTTATGCCTGAATAACACATTATCAGGTAGTGAAAAATCAATCAATGTCAAAAAAGACTGCATGAAACCATGGAGAACTATTTCTCAATACCACCTTAAAAGATTACCAGAAAATGTGAACAGAATATGCTGTACTGTAAAATAAGAAGCGGTAAGTCCTATGTAAGATGTGGAGTTAAAAAAAGAAGAAAAGAAAACCTCCAAATTATAACTAATAAAGTCATTTTGTTTCTGTTTCTGTTTATAGCTGTTATATCACCTTGTTAGCATTTTCCTACCATTACAACCAATTACACAGTGAATTTCCTGTGATAATCAATAGTTAAAGCACAGATTGCTAAGAAAAATCAAACAAACTGGTTGAGCAAGATCTGGGTGTGAGCATTTGATTATATGCTCAAGAGCACTATGAGTACTATTGTGGCTAATGGATGACAGCAGTTTGAAAGATGTGGTTTTAATTGTTCAAACATGTGATGGCATGTTGCTTCTAAATAAAAACATTTCAGTGACATGTAATAGTTACAGTACATAATGTGCAGTTATCACAGAGGCTTGGGATGACTAGAGCAGTTTTATTTGATGTATGAACCAATTAGTACTGCTGTTAGATTAGAACTGTCATAGTGATAGAGATCCTTGACGTTGCAGTTTCGTAATATTTTCTTCACCAAATTCCAAAACAAACAAGGCCAACAATTTGATTTAATCTCAGGATTTTTCCGACCTCGTTTACAGTGCTTATCTGTCAGGATTGCTCGAGGCTTTTAATACTAGAAACTAATTTTTAAAATGGCATAACATAGTCTTAGGACAAATGCAGAGCTGGGTACTGCTTTGTGCCTATTTTTTAGGCCTCTGTAGGAAATTTACACCCATGATTAAATTATATCTCTACAACTCTGATAAAATGAAGCAGAACAAAATTAGAGAGGTTTTAGTACAGAGTTCAGGCGATGTCTCTAAAATAGCCACATGTCCACTCGTTCCTTTAGTTTTAAGAGGCTGAGGGAAGAATGTTACACTTATGGTGGTGAACTAGTACTGAAGGAGCCATCCTGAGGAGCCGAACTTAGGGGAAAAAACTAAGATATAAACTGCAAAGGAATGAAAACTATCTTTGTAATCCAAACAAAAACTGTGTTTTTGCATTCTAAAGAGATCATTGTTATGATCTACTTAAGTGTGTTAAAACCAAAACACATCATTGGTTGGAATATCTTAGATCACAATCTGAATGCTGGCTTCAGGATTTCATTTGAATCAAAAGTTATTGCAGCTAGTTTACTCCTGTCATGGAAATAAAGAGCAAATTTAAAGGTTGTATTTATCAGTATTATTTACCTCTGGGCAGTAACATGAAGCAGTGCTTAATCTTTTTTTTTTTCAAAATGAGGTACATTTTGTGTGTAGAACCTTAGACCGAGACTGTTAGAAAGCAGTGGATAAAGTTCAAAATTACATTCCATAATATACCCAAGTACAAGTTTCACAAACTGTACTAAAGTGCAGAAACTAACAGATATCGACATATATATTCCATGTTTCCATTATGTTCCATAATTCAATTTCATACTGTTATTTCTTGTGCCGTTTCACCTCACTTTAAAAAAATATATTGCTTGCAAAACACAAAAGTTGCTCTTGTGTTGAGACTGTGCACAAATTCTTGACTCATCCTGTCTCCAATCATGAAAAATTTATCTGACTGTAAATTATTGCTCAAATAGCGACAGCAACAATGGCTTTTGCTCACAGCTCATGTCTGGTCTCGTTGTTCAGGAATTAGGAGTCCAAACCTGTTACACTAATGTTTCACTCCCACACTTTTCTGCACAAAATGAATACTTGTCAATGTGCTTCCTGCACCAGATAAAACATGGAGGCCATGCCCTTTATAAGGCAGAGAATCCAGTCTTGCGGTGTCAAGAAAAAAAACTGCCTAAATAATCATGTTAGTTACACTAAAAATTTGCTGAACACAAAGTAAATGTTATATTTCTTATTTTTGATTCACAACTGAGGAAGGAAAATGCATTAAGTTAAGCACTTGTGTCAATTATTCTCTCCTACAGGTAACGAAAATGGCCCAGGAAAACTGTTCTCACACAAATGCCACCAATGATCACATTGTGGGTAGCCAAGCCGCCACCTCTCTGGGTGCCCTCATCCTTACCATCGTCTTTCTCTTGGGATTCCCTGGAAACCTTTTTGTCATCTGGAGCATCCTTGCACAAGCCCGAAAGCAATCTGTCACCACCTTACTCATCCTCAACCTAGCTATCGCTGATGGCTCATTGATGGCTCTTACCCCGTTCTTCATCGTCTACCTGGTTTTGAAGAACTGGGTCATTGGGAATGTGATGTGTAAAATCCTTTTCTACCTCTGTTTGGCCAACATGTATGCATCAATACAGCTCATCATGCTGATGAGCATCTACAGGCTTGTGTCGGTGCTATGGCCGCAGCGCATCAGTGTCATCACCGGCCATAGGACTGTCATGCGTGTGCTCGCAGTGGTTTGGATGCTGGTGATGGTGGCCTCCATTCCCGCACTTATCTTTCGAGAAGCGAAGTGTAAAGGGACAGCCTTCGTGTGTGACTCATTCCATGATGAAAACAGCCATGTAAGTAAAGAACTTGATTAATCCCATCCTAAAATCAATAACCAAAAAGCAATATTTCTCCATATTCTCTCCTATTTTCATCTTCCTTTCCCTCCACAGGTGGTTCTGCAGTACACACTGGAGCTTGTGTTGGGATTTCTAATCCCCTATGGGGTCATTTTAGTCAGTTACTCTTGCATCCTGCGGCGGATCCGACAGACCAAATTCCGTCGTCGCATTCGCAGTGAGAAGCTCATCCTGGCCCTCGTGTTGACGTTCTGCCTCTTTTGGCTGCCGTACCATTTGGTCAACATCATTCAAGTATGTCACAGAGAACACAATCTATGTTTAACATGATCATTCAAATGGAAGAAAAACCATTCAAAACTATTTTTTCAACAAAGTGATTTTGTTTTACAGGTTTCCTGGGCTTTGTGTCCAGAAGGTCCCGTTAAAATGCGGTGAGTGATGAAATGCGTGGTATTTACCAAAACTCAAACCTAAACCGATACCTTTATCAAAGTATTAGGGAGGAAATTACCAATGCGCATTTTTGTTGAAGTTCAAGAGGACCATTGAATGCACCATTAAATCATCTTTCTTTCAAAAAAAATTCTCATTTTTATGAGTTTGCACCACTCTTTCCTGAGTGTGACTAGAATAAAGCAAAAGCCACGAGGTGATTAGCTTAGCACAAAAAAACAAAAAACAAATTCATAATTTAATGGGTACATATTTTCGTCTGATCAGGTTTCAGGAATCAGTCTCCATTTTCACCTTCTTTCACAATTATGGCCAATTCTGGCTCCAAAGACAGAAATATGGTAGTTAAATGTGGAGATGGAACATGAAACTTTCAGTCAGGAAACAGGAGATGAAATCTTGTGAATGGGTTCTAATTCTCTGGGTCTTTATTCCCATTTCACTATCAACATATTAAACACTGCACTTCCTCCATTATCAGTAAGTTTCACTTTTTATTCACGCCAAGTTTCAAATCTTGATTATCTTGTTTTTGGCCAAGTTGCAAGGGTTCATACCAGGCAGTTAGTCTACTGACAGCTATGGGTGTGTTTTAGTTCAGTTCAGTAAATTTATTTTTAAAATATAATAAAAGAAAACAAAGCAAGAAAAAGGAAGAACAAAAAACTGAGGATATTGCAATGAATGAAACTGAAGTGCAGATTCAATAACAACAAAAAAGAGGAAAAAAATAATAATCCAAATTTTGAGACATTTCCTTCAAATCCTTGTGGCGTGTGAAAAAAGAGTAGGCAGGATTCACCAATAACAGATACACGTAAAAGGGATTGAACCCACATCCTCCCGGGTGAGAGTCATCTGGCAACAATTAAATTAGTGTATTCTCATTGTAGCATTTTGTTTTTCTAATTGGTTGAAATTTGGCATAGAAGGTTAAAAGATTGTTTACATTTACCTGCTGAATATATTTTTTAGTGTCAAATTCCAAAATAGTTCCTGGTGACAGACCATCTTGTACACCACAGTAGCTTAGCGCAGAAATTTCCTGGAAACATAGGCATCCAGAACAGAAGTTCTCAGATTATTTTTCCCTGAAACATAATGCCTAACAGAAAACTTTAAAGAATGTGCTCTTATACTGTAGACAGAGTCCTTCAAAAGTGTTTTTTTCTGCTTTTAAGGATAAGCTAATTACCTTTGTGCGCTGGCTGTTCTAGTGTTGTTTCACCAAGTGCACCTTAATTTCTATGTTGTACATTATAGGCATTATGTGTTTTAGCAGAACTACAGGGGAAAGTCCGTATAGACACCTGTACTATACATCAAAGTCCAACAAGGTACAATAGCAGACTTTACAAAAAAAACAAAAACACATCAAATCCTGCTGGGCAAGTTAAAAACAGTTGAAACATTTTTGCACAATTTATCTGCCTCCTGTTAATTTTTTATTTTTTTTTGCTATTTCTGCTGTATAATTTAGACATTTCCTCAGAAATAGTGCCTTCTGCTAAGGGTGATCATTATACTGAGTGATGCATCTTTCAAGTCCTGGTAATTACTGTATGACATCGTGTAAACCGTTTGCTAGCACAATGATCGAAAAGTTTAGCATAATCAGCACTTGACATTTCATACTAAAACGGTTATAGGGGGGAAAAATTGTTTTTGTTTTTACTGTGTATTCTGACAAAAAAAAAAAGCCAAAATATGGCATTTAACACTCCAATGATGCTTTGCTTGTTTGTTTGTTTGTTTGTTTGTTTGTTTTTAAATTATGTATGTTAAATTGAATATTTTGTTCATGTTTCCTTCCACCAGTCTGGAAAGAATATGGCAGAATAGTCGTGCTGTCACCTCGTCCATAGCGTTCATCAGCAGCTGTGCCAATCCGGTGCTTTACTTCTTCGCAGGGAAGTCCTACATCAGACGAGAAGGCCTTTTATTCATGGCTCGCTTGTTTGATCGCACGGGATTGCTGGACTCATCCAGGAAAAGCCGACAGAGCAGCCAGAACAGTCGTGACAAAGACAAAGACGCTGAAGTTGTTGTTCTGAAAGACAAAGATCCAGACTCCACCACCAATTCGAGCTGTAATGCCAAACCAGTGAAAAACGGTAAATAGAGGATACATGATGCACTGGAAAACTGAGCCGCTCAGGCTTTTAAAGTTCGCTTCTGTCCAGTCACGAACAAATTTCAGTTTTAAAAGGACTCCTTGCACTGATTCCTGCCAATCTAAAACAACAACAAAGAGCCAGCTGCTACTCAGCATGACTGTTTAACTGAGACTGTTGCAGACTTCAAAATCAACTGTAACTTGAGACTGCAACTGGAAATGCTTGCCACAGAGGCCTTGCAAAATGTCATTTTTCTTGTTTTCTTGTTTTAATCAAACTATATAAGAGGAAGAAGCCTTGGAATACATTCTAGGATGCTCAGACTTCTCACCACTCAAACTTCTTTTGTTTAATCAGCCACTATCAGTGTTGATGGAGCTGGTGACTTGACTGCATGTTTACAGATTTTTATTTTTATAATGTTTTTGCTACTTATTACTGAACTTTGCTCAAACTTTCAGGAAGACCAATTCTTGAGTGATTCATTCACAATCACTGTTATAAAGAGAACATGAGAGCGAACCGAGACGTGACATTTTTACTATTATAATGAATAGTGATGTATTTTTGATTCTGTTTGACCCTGTTTTATGTTTAGAAATCTCATATTTTTGCTTATTTTTAATTCTATAATTTTGTATATGGGATCCACAACATTAGGACTATATTGTTTCATGTTAAAAAAAAAAAATTCTCATGATGTACAGTACATTGCTTCAGCATCTTTTGTCACCCTTTGTCCTTAACAGACCCAAATAGCTCAATGGAAATCTGACTGGTCAAAAACAGTGCAAGGCTGCAGTTTACTTTGAGGTGTGTCAAGTTAGCCAGTACGGCATTGTGTACTGCTGTTCTGTGGAAATGTGCTGTAGTGTACTGGTTGAAAGACAGCCTGAAGTCGGACTAAAGTACTTTTTTAGTGTCTCCTTTAGGGGCAGTGTCTCCTGTGAGAGAGAATGTGGTACGGACTTCTTTGGGTTTCATAACATTTCTGAGACTTTGTTACAACCAAAAATAAAAAAAGACTAAATAAATAAATTTAACATGATTGAAACACATGTTTCATATAATTTATGGAAGTCAATATGCAAACAGAGTTGAGAGAATCAGTCCTGCTGTCAGCTGTCTTTGTTAAAGGAAAATTACCAGATGAATAGTCAAGCAAGGTATTGTATGGAACATTCAGACCTCCACAATGTGCTGCTGGCTCTGTTTTGCCCCAGACTTTAATGTAATCTTTCAGCAGAAGTTCAGAAATGTTCTTTGTAACCTGGAAATCTTTTCACTTAAAAAAACTGCAGTTAAAAAGGCATGAGGCTAGAAGTCACCACATCCTAAACACCATGTTGTGTGTGTTCATGTTTTTGACCACTTGAGGGCAGTATAACAATCTATTACTTTAAAAGTTGATGTCATCAGAAGGTCTGGTGATTTGCTGTGTTGTTATGTACTGTATATACACTACCAGTTAAAAGTTTGGACACACTTTCCCAAAGATACAACCGTTTTATGGCAGCAGACACTGCTGGCTTGACTTTGATACTTGACCCAGCTAGTATCTGGCAACTAGTCCTGGGATAGGCAGCCTTTTTTTTTTTCCACATTATTAAGTTGCAGGCCTCAGTGAGTTGGCAGTGTCCTGTTAATCCCTTTGGTGTTTTTCCACATTTTGTTAGCTTATGACTTTTATAGATTTTTGAGGCATTTATACCATTAAATCAACAATATTTTTAACATGCTTTGCAAAACCAATAATGTCTTTATGCAGCAGCTAGAGCTGCAAGTCTCTGATGTCTACAAGGACACCCCCCAATTCTTGAAAGCAAAAATGCTCCAGCAGTCTTTATGCCAAACAACAGGTCTTGAGATTTGAGCTTTGATATTCCTTTGTCATTCCTAGACATTAGATTTTTGGCTTTCCTAGACATTAGATTGTTGGTTTTGCAGTATGTATGGGGACATTATCATGCTGAAAACAGAACTTCCATCCCATTCTTAGTTCTCTGGAAGACAAATATCAGTTGTCACCAGATTCAACACCATTAACGTGTTCCACAATTCTGACAATCATTGCCACAGCATGATTCTGTCACCACCATGCTTTACTGGTTTTCCTCGATGGCTTAAGTTTGTTTTGTTTGATAGATTACAGTGTGTTTATCTAGTCAGACAGACACAGC
>JAOXYM010000005.1:14623233-14643253 GCA_028567055.1 Leptatherina wallacei
ATACTTCATTGTTTAAAATGTACTAGAAAATCCAGTTCCCCATACAAACCAATGGAAGGTCTAGGTATGAAATCTAATTTTCCCAAAAACTGTTCAAATTGATATATAGCATTTTGGAAAAGAACTCTTCTGAGGTCACGTGCCGTTTAGATTCCACAAAGATAGACTCAACTTGATGAATTATTGGATTTTACAATGTTTTAAGTTAAATGGCAGAAAGGAGGTGCTGAGTTGGGTGAATTATTTTTGAGCCATTTGATTTGTTCTTAAAAGGAACATATTTATTAGACTGTCTTTGAAAACTTAAACTGCTGTATTTTCACTGTAAAACTACAAAATGAAGCAAAACCTGAAAAGAACATGACGCATCAAAAGTGTTTAGGCAATTGAATACATCCTGTCTCTCAGTCTGACCCAGATGGCTATGGCTGCCAAAAAATCTGATGCAAGAGCAAATACAATATACAAAGCAGAGGTATGATTTAAAAATCCCTGTATCAACAAGTTCCTCCAATTTACGGGAATCTTTTCCCACTTCACTCTTATTCATCCTTATGACGAGAATAATAAATCCTGCTCTTCATTCCTGCTCTTCTATGTAAAAAGAAAAAACTCCTTATATTCCCAACTCTTTTCTCTTTTACTCTGAGTTGTTAAATTAATGTGTTCACTGTTACTGGAGGTGGGATTTTTTTTTTTTTTTTTACTTGATTTAATATTTCACTTCAGAAAACTAGAATAGCTTCATTAGTCTGATTTCTGGATGACTGAACACTTATCCACAAAAGATAGCAGATGTCAGGTCAACATTTTACCATAAAACTTTAGCTGCTGGTATAACCTAATATCTTATGCATCAGTCTGCAAAAGTAGAATACAGCAGAATGATATGAGTAGGAGGAACAATTGATATCTTGCAACCCAGTGAGCTCAAACCAGCTTCCGGGCAGTGGTTTTCCCCTCACACGACTGTTCTTACTCAATATATAACGTTTTTTTCATACACACAGCCTTAAGAGGAACAAGGGGAGCTGAGAAGTTCGGAACAGGTATAAAGTTGAGAGAAATTTCTGGTGTGGATTTACTGCTGTGACTTGAAAGAAGTAGATCATCAGGTCAAGGTAAGTTTGATAATCTTTGGATGATTCATCACAGTTTGAGAAAACATCTTGCTTCATCATTTGAATGAAGTTTTTGTATATTCTTTTTTAAATAAAATGTTTGACAAAAGTTTTAAAAGAATCCTCTTCCTTATGTGCTCTAAAAAAAGCTTCCAGTTACTATTTTAGTGATTTATTGACTTTCATTTTGTGCATTTAGTTGTCCTAGG
The DNA here is from genome assembly GCA_028567055.1 of Leptatherina wallacei. Taxonomy (NCBI): domain Eukaryota; kingdom Metazoa; phylum Chordata; class Actinopteri; order Atheriniformes; family Atherinidae; genus Leptatherina; species Leptatherina wallacei. The sequence continues at coordinate 14,624,564 of JAOXYM010000005.1, forward strand.
GATGTTAGCTTTAACGTATGAGAAAGAACAGGAATGTTGCTTTTATTTCAACAACTGAACTCATTTATATCACACACTCTTACCTTTAAGGAATTTCAAATAAAATATTTGTAGTATTTCAGTCCTTTCAGTAATCTTTTACTGAGTAAATAACAGAAAAAACAGAAAAAACTCCCCCCTACAAAACTCATGTTTAAAAATAAATCAGTCAGGACTGTTGGACTCTTTTCAGCTTTTACTGTGATTCAAGCTAAAAAACATTGTGCAATAGCTTGCAGTGCTACCATGTATATCACAAAAAGTAACACAACACATCCTGTTACCTCAATTTCTCTCATTTTAAAGGTTGCACCACCTTCAAAGTTGTTCAAGCCACGCTCATATTCCTCAAAGACATTCTCAAAGACATCCAATATGAACAATACCACCTCCTTCCAGCAGCCCTCTTCTCACTCCTTCACTCTGCCAATCAGCGCCTCAGCCTTGGTTGGTATCATCATCCTGTCCCTGGCGTTTTTGCTGGGCTTCCCTGGAAACTTGTTTGTGGTTTGGTCGGTGCTCTGCCGAGTGAAGAAGCGCTCAGTGACGTGTTTGCTGGTGCTGAATCTGGCTTTGGCGGACGCCTTTGTGCTGCTCAGTGCCCCTCTTTTCCTTCGGTACCTAGCTGGAGGACGAGGCTGGGAGTTTGGTTCAGCAGCATGCAAGCTGGTGCATTACTTGTCAAGCGTGAACATGTATGTGTCCATCTACCTTATCTGTCTGATGAGCATGGACCGCTGGTTGGCTGTCACAAGGCCTTTTGTATCTCAGAGAATGAGAACAAAGCGCTCCCTGCTTGTTCTCCTACTGGGGGTCTGGGTGTTAGCCTTCATCCTGTCCCTGCCCATGCCATTCTATCGCAGGTGAGACTCTAAACCTTTTAATCTATTAAATCATACTTTCAAATATGTTGAATGTTTTGAAGCTCCTGCAATAAATGTCCATGAAGAAAAGATGAAAGGAAATTTAGTTGAATTTACATAGTGAAATTATTTAAAAGAAAAAGAAACATTTGTAAGGCGTAGTACAGTATCAGGCGTAGTAAGTAGTACAGACCATATTGTTGATATAATCTCTTTACAATACTTTTTGTTGCAGTTTTTCCCCAAAGTGCTTTTGCATTTCCCTTTTGGTCCCTATGTATAAAACCTTACATTTAGAAGGAGGTGTGTGTTCTTTCTGCCACAACTCCTGATATATGGGGTATGATGCAATTTGGGGAAATACATATTTGACAATAATTTGGTGCAGTTGAATTAGGTTTGAATCAGTCTGACACAGTTTTGGACATTTGTTTAAAGACGATGTGTGCAGAAACCAACACCCGATGCAGCTGGCCTAGATTTATGTCCCAGCCTGCGTGCTTTAGCTTCCCTTTCCTCCCATGCGCCTTTCAAATAAAGGCAACTCCTACCTCTTAGTACTAACCAAAAAAAAAGTAATGTTCTTTTTTCATTTCAAATGAGAACAAATTGTTTATATAAATCTGCCATTAATTAGACTGATATCAATAGATTTGTTCATCACACAACCACAAGACCAAACAGGAAAAAAACTATTTAATCTATAGTTTGACTTTGATACAATAATCTGCAACACATTTGTCTGTAAAATACTGTCCAGCTGATATCTTTTACCACAGCTCTAATGTATGTATCATGTCTGTATCAGTTTTGATAACTGTCACATACAAAACCCCAATACTATTTACTGTAGCTCTATGTACTGTAGTTCATCGGGAGTACAATTATCTGTATCATAGTAGCACATGAATATACCAAAGATAGAAAAATCATTGGGTTCCTGAACGTAATCCCTAGTTCTTTGATAACAGAGTGAGACATTTCATTATGTTGCCTGGTCGTGGGCTACATGAAGCTCCAATGAGACTACATCTGTTTATGACCGACTGGATGAGCCATCCTTAGCTACTCCAACAGACCACGCTGGACAGGTTTCTTTCCATGTTTAAGCAAGAAAAGATGTGTAGGGGAAAAATCTTACTCTTTTCTCAAAGAGCCAGGGGTTATTTCTAAGTAACCCAAAGTGGTTTTTCTAACATTTCTTGGTGTTTTACTATGGGTGTCAGCCCATTCCCAGATTATACAAAAAACTCTGAAGCCCTAAGCAGCAGTAAGACAGGGAAAGTGTTTGGTGTGGATCAGCTTATCCAGAATTGACCCTCCCCTAAAAAAGGCCCATTACATGGGCATGCTCCGGGTAGAATAAGCTCTCACTGTCATAGTCTAAGCAACTATGGCCTCTACAGTTTGCTGTGATAATCTTTGACGGTACACGGGCTTCCCCTTGAAAGGAGCAACCCAGGAAGTAAACAGCTGATCTATCTTCTGACACTACCTGCTCTCACACAGGGCATAAAGTTGTTAAGCCTCTGCTCCTCCACTAAGGACAATGCTGGGATTTAAAGCCAAGAAACATCTGTATGCTGGCTCCATCATTTTAGGCACAAAGACTGGATTGATTTGTAGACACCCTGGGGAACCCTGGAGCTCTTGATTGTCAAGTAGCCTCTTGAGAAGCCAGGGCATAACAGGGGACATTTCATTCAATATTTGTCCAGCTTGTGATGGCTCACAACTGATGATCGTCACCTGAAGATCTAGCTGTAGTTCCAGATATCCAAGGCTCTTGGTTGTCATTGCTACTCTCAAACTCCTTTAAATGATTTTTTCATACATTTAAGAACAATACCGGCATTCCCCTGGGTCAACAATTGAAGCTTGGGAATGTTTAGCATCCCCTCAGAGTATGCAGATCAGATTAGGGTCCCTACCCGAGATGGGGGCTCCACACGATGCAGGACAGAGGCAGCATCTTTAGCTTTCTATTCTGAAGGCAGTGGCGGCTTTAGCCATAGCAGGAATTGAGGAAAAACCAAGCTTGTGGCAACACATTAACCTACAGACTAGCTTGCTAACAAGTTAATGCTAAGCTAGAAAACTGTTAAATGTTGGTAAACATGTTTTTGTAAAGAAAAGGTGCGTGAAGTTCGATCTTGTAGGAGCAAATGCATCTAAAATTAACATGGGCATTTTAGTTTTTATTTTTGTCATGAATATACTTCCATACAACAAACTTGACTCATGTTTTCTGTCTCTGTTCGGAGAGCCTATATGCTGACTAATTTACTTTCTATTTGTGCTCCAACAGCAATCTGAACAAGATTCTGAATAACAGCACCACTTTGAGCTTTTGTATCCCCTACCACTGGCGAAGTGTGGGCCACCAGGTTTTCCAGTACCTGTTTGAGACCATCATGGGCTGCCTGGTCCCTTTCTCACTCGTCAGCACCTGTTACTCCTCCGTCATATGCCGCCTGCAGAGTGCCAAGTTCCAGCGCAGAGGGAAAGGCAGTCGCCTGATCCTGCTGATCATCAGTGCTTTTGCAATATTCTGGCTCCCGTATCACATTGTCAACATCATTGAGGTGATTCGCTTGATATACATAGAAACTGTTACTGACTGTGTACATTTTATAATAAGTGTGTAAATGTCAAGTGACAGCACATTACAATATTATGTTGATTTAGTGACCAGTGTACAGTCTGACTTTACCATAGTTACAATCCACACCTTAAATGATTGTAACAATGTTCGGTCAATACTTTCAGTTTGCATCAAAGCTCTGGCTTGAAAATGTGCTTGTCTATTTATTTATTTTTTTTACTAGCCTCAGAGGTTTTTTTTTATTAGTAAACTTTATTTTTCCTTCAAAACCCTTTATTTCAACTCTGGTTCCTCTTTAAAATTTCTCCTCTCACTTCCTCAGGTGTGTGGTCTCTTGCAAAACAGCAAGTCAGTGATTCAAGCTGCTCACACAGCCCGACCCAACGTCACAGCCTTCGCCTACTTCAGCAGCGCGGTTAACCCTATCCTCTACGTATTTGCTGGTAGCTCCCACATCCGACAGGCTGGTTTCAGCTTCATGGGCAAGTTGTTCGAGGCCACCAACTCAGAGAGCAGAAGTACATCCACCTTCACCCGGAGCAGCCGCAGTGGCTCTTCACCGGATGAGAACTCCGTCCTGAATTCGCTGTCAACTAAATTAGGGAATCCTTTTAAAGGAAAGAGCAAAGAGAGGAGCAGCAGTGTGGCGGGAAAAGAGGCAAATGAGCCCGAACTCAAGACTCTAGACACTGCTGAACAGTTAGAATAGGACTTGAGCTGATTTATACAAATCTAAGAACTATACAAAGACATTTTTATTTTGATCCTTTACTAACATTGATGTTTATTGTACTGGGTTTAAACTAAGCATAAAGCAGATGCGAGACCATATTAGTGACAGTAACACTTGATCGCTACCTAATATTCTGGGGTGGGTAAACAAATCGACTAAAAACAGATTCAGTTTAGTTTATTTAGGAAGCTTTTTCAATGTGTGTTTACAGGGAAATTATATTTATAAAAAAGAATAGAGAATAGGTACAATGTGAAATTATCACCTCAAAACTTTTTTATTTATTTACTTGTTGCAATTTGAATACAGTGCATTTATTTTCTTATTAGGTTATAGATTTTACTTTTTAAATATAAACTTGAGCTATAACTTATATAACTATAACTTCTGCTTTTTGGAGCAATCATTTTAAATATATGTTTTAGCTGAGATGAGTTTTGTGAAATGAATAAAGCTTTTCCTTTTACTATTTCAAAGGCTACTATTATATTATTTTTCTGCATATGAACTTAAAATATTTGATGGTACTTTTCACCTATAGATGAGATTAGACTTTTACTGATGCAATGTTCACTAGCATGAACAGAACATTTCACAACAAATATTTCACCAAAGCATGCTTCCTCCTTTTTTTTTGGATTGCTCTACCCTCTATTTCTCAACACTCAACTGATGTGTTCACATTGCAGAACACTGTGTGCCACACAGTGCAGTTAATCTCCTGTCAGGGTGGGAGCTGCCATTGAAGCCTGTGTGAGAGGCAAAAAGGAAAAAAAAACAAAAAACCTAAGGAAACAAAACTGACATATCTTTTTTGTTTTTGTTCTCCTTGGGGCTGCCAGTGACTTATACTACAAACAAGAAGTTCAGCTAACCTAAGAAAAAAAAGTTGACATTTTCTTGACCCAGCGCTTCACTGATAAGACTTTTTATCTGACTTTCACCTGTGGTGCAGAGCTTCAGCAGGATATTTCAACCTCAAACAATCAGACCATGTTGGGAACTGCATCTTATGAAAACCACTTCTGTGACATTACAAGCTGGACCTGACTGACTCGAGGCTTTAGTAACACACATGAAACAAAGAGAAAATGGTCCACACATATCTAGTGTATTTTAAAACTGGTTAAGATTTTACAAAACATTTCACAAAGCATTTCTCTTTAATCTAAGCACTTATACAGAGCTTATTATATACCATTTGTCTGTCAACACAGAACTCTCACTTGTGTAAATGGCACTTGATTAACTGTCATACAGCCAGCTAATAAATGTTGCACATCTTGTGATGTCATGTAGTGGAGACACTGTAGTCTTTTGGGTATGTGTCAAACACTACGTTACACCATCCATATACAATATTCAACCCTTTTTTTTCCTCAATAATCTCACATTGACTGAAAATTTACAGACAACATGGTGCTCAGTGTCTTGATCAAGGCTTCTTCAACATATGGGCCACCACTGTACCCTCTGAGCCAAGCCCACCAATGGGTCACACATCCCATGATGCATTAGATGTTTTTAATTTTAAGTAATTTTAGTTCAATATTTTACTGTTAATGTGAAAGTATTAACTTAATTCTAAGTTATCCTTATCTTTTGGATTAGTTCAAACTAATTAGTATATGATTTAATAGATAAAAATGATAAATGTGCTCTCCATAGCAAGTATTCCTGACATTGCAAAACATGCATGAAATTGTTTTATAATCTAATGCTTTAATGCATGCTACAGAGAAACGAAACCCAGGATATTGTCTGTTGATTGCATGCATATTTTTACAGATACATTGTCAAACAGGTCGGTCTCCTCTCTCTCTCTCTCTCTCTCTCTCTTTAAGATTACCTTAACCTTAAGCAGGTTAAGGTAATCTTGTATCTATCTAGCTTGTTTGGGGTCTGGCCTCCTTTTAGCAGTGAGAGCGATATAGAGGATGCAAGTGAAGAAATGGGAAGTGAAGGTTGCTCTGAAGATAGTGAAAAGGTTGAGGAGATGAAATAAGAGGAACAGGAAGACAGTGAGAGGCTGAACGATGCGAAAGAGTGTCTGCTAGATGAATATGGACAGAGGAGCCATTTTGCTATTCAGAGGTTAAACTAAGATCATATCTTTAATCTGTCTGTAGTGTGTGTATGTGTGAGAACTAGTGATGAAGTCTGTATATGTGCCCACCAAGACCAAGGTTTGTACGTCTCTGGCTACATCCACACAGAGACAAAACTGATTTTCTTTTAACAAAATAAGCTGTAGGACATATGCTACACCTGTAAGTGTCGTTGTAATGCCGCCACAGAAATACACCAAACAGAAAAGAAGACATGGAGCATTCACAAAAACTTGTGTAGGTGGGGCTCACCCATGCAGGTTAAGAGAAAGATGGGGTAATGGCGTGAACAACTCAGGGAAGAAAGTGTTTGGATTGTAAACACGGAAATGAAATAGTGGCCTTTAAAACGTATTCACTCTGGGACCCAGTTTACAAAAAATAACATTGTTTGGCCTTCCAAACTGAAAGTAAGATGTGGACAAAAGATCCAAATACTAAAAAACTTTAGCAGAAACACCTAAACTTGTCTGCAGGTGGACATCGCCTTAATACCTGAACAACACACAGCAGCAGTATTTGCATAAAAAAAAAGAATCTCAGCCAGAGGTGAAGATAGTAGAACAGGAGATGGTGAAATTGAACAATATGTGCCATGATAAGCCTACCACATGGACAAAAGAAGATAGCAGGTAATTAGAATAAAATTTAAATATTGTAACACTCATGCCAGAATCCCGTAGGCCTATATCTTAAAAAATAGCACTAAACTAAACTTAAACGTTCACAGTTGATAGATAGAAATATCCACATAGGATGTCCTTAAATTGCAGCTCTTTTCAACCTCTATTCAGCTTCAGCAATAGATTTGAAGTTGAAGTGTTCCACAATGTTTACAGTCTTTTCTAAGAGATTATTAAGCCGGATACTGTTAATTTGTTTTTGTGCAGTCTCCATAGGCAACCGATGCGGTGTAAAGTAGAGCTCTCTCTAGCCAAAATAAAAAGTGACAATGCATCCAAGTTAGTTTTACAATAAAAACTATATGGTTTGTGTTGTACAGAAGTTAAAGCTGATCATTGCAGACATTCAGTGAATAATCACAATTATTTAGGATTGAATTCATTATTGGATCATAAAGCAAAATTGTTTTCTTTTCCTCCTAAGAATTGAGCTGTGGTAGGCCAATGACGCAACTAATGAAGAACCATACGTCATGAATGACAAAATTGCGGAACTTTATTTTCTTTTGATTCAGTTCAAAATTCCTTTTTTTCTTATTTACTTCACCCTCTTTGCGGACAGAATAACTGTGTGACTCAGAAGATAAAACATGTTATCTAGGTTACCACAGCGTTCTAAGAACACTTCTACCTAGATAAAGTAGAGGGAGAATAACCCCAACAACCACCATGACCTCTTTTGCAGTGATATGATTGCACATGTGAGGAAACGGCACTCACTTGGGGAGTGCAGGTATTAAAACAAACAAAATTAACAAAAAAATAGGCACAATGGCTGATATGTAAAACGCTTCGTGTGCAGTTTTGTACTTCTGAGAACATTGCATATCACAGAAAAGGAAATGCAAGAAGATAAACGGATACACATTGAAGCCTAGAAAAAAGTTACCACAAAGACATCAGACAGAAATGTTGTACAAAGCTGAAATTCTTAGTCGTGGATTGATCTCATTTAGTATACACAAACATAATGTTAGTAGTTACAAAAATGTGAAATACTGTATATCAAGCAATGATGCATGAACTAATATGCTGCGGAGCAATGATAACCCGCTTAAACTGTATAGCACTGCAACAGGGAGTTTACTCCAGAAAACTGAATCACCATGACCTTAAGTACCCTTATCAGACTTGTTTTATCTTTTTTGTGAGCAAATAAGAAATCTTGGCTACTGAGAGGCTGAACTTTAAAGTGCCTTGTGAAGTAGTTAGAATATTTTAAGTGTGAAACCTGATGCCAGTGACATGACTTCAGTACCTCAGTGATACGTTAAAATTTCTGCTTGCTGTATTCAGAATTAGCAAAAGTCATCCTACTGATTCTTTGGATTATCCTGCCAATAAAGAGTTACAGTAGTCTTAACTGAAATACATTGTATGAATATAACAATTCATTGGTGTGCGTATGAGATTCAAATGGATCAAGAAGGGTTTATATTAGTGAATGTAAAACATTACAAAGTACTTTTATTGGACCTAGAACAGATGAAAACACACTATATACTGTAAATGTGGACCATTTACTTTACAATTACATAATACTTGTGAAAGAATTTATTGAACTTTAATTTACTTAACTAAAAACTGAACTTTAAAATGCATGTAAATGCCAAAATCAAGACCAAAAACTTAAATAATTGAAGCTCTTAAAGTCAGAACACCCCCAGATAATGCTATCATATTATATAATCAAATAACTCCAGCATGTAAATGCTCTACTAGACTCAGATGGGTCTAAGGGACTCTGCAAAAGCTCCAAAGTTTCTTATTTTTGCAACTTTTGAAGTTTTTTTTAAAAATTAGTAAAATATAAGTGTATGTACAGCCCAATTTCTCTCTGCTATGATCCAAAATAGATTTTTTTAAACCATTGGAAAACAAAAATTTATGTAGCAGCAAAATATCTTGTATGTTTCATCATGCAGTCCACAGCATTGCAGCATTGGGCATTGGGCATTGGCCAACAAGAACAGTGATTATTTGAAAAATCTTCATCTGAGAAAAGTACATTAACATTACCAATCATCAAAGACTTTAAGAAGGTAATTTAGAATCATAGATGGAAACTTTAATACCCAGATAACAATCTTTTATAAATTTTTTAATACATTTTTTAGAAATCATTTATTACTTTAATCAACATGCTGCCTACATTCCCGACATAAATTTGGTTAAACCAAGACATTTATTCTCTACATTTTTACATCAGAAATCACATTTTTTTCTCAAATGGTGTTTCAACAGTCAGGCAGCGATACAATTTTGTCAAAAAAATAATTTCTGTTCAAACATGTGATGCAAGTAAACACTTTTTCAGGCTCATGTTAACAGTACAGGTCTGAGTAAAATTGCAACGTGATTAAAGACATTTTGCACATGTAAACATGGTTTGTGTCTTTGTGTTCCTCAAGAAAAACTTTTGCATCATTTACCAACAAACAAGCCTACAGGCTCAAGGCGAGATGGTAGATTAAGTTAGTGGCCCTTCGTCTGGGTATTCTTGGGGACGGGGCTCGGAAGATTTTTTAAATTTCACCCCCAAGGCAAACTGTTTTTTTTTTTTTTTTTACTACTGCACATTTACAATTCACCACAATCCCTCTTTAAAAGTCACACTTTAGTACTCACTCCTTTGCAGCTAATATTCACAAAATGATAATGAAACCATGTCTAAACTCAACATTAATTGAAAACATAGTGGAGATTCTTCAACAGAACTGCACGGGATTACTTTTTTTTTAATTTTATTTAAAGGCTTCTTTTGATATCCCTGTTAAAAGTTGGAAATTGACCATGATCTGAAAGAAAGTGGTGCGAGTTTTAACATCTGGGATAATGAGTGAAGACCATTTCCACCACAATAGGGGATTATTTCTGACTTGAGTAAAATTAATCCAAAGTTTTCAATCCCACATAGAAAAAAGTTCCCACTCTCGTCCAGAGCATCGTTTTTTTCCAACAGCTAAAAAGGATTGCACCCACTCAGATGTTGAAGTTTTTAATCAGTGTTTAATGTTATTTAGGCAGGTTAGGAAGTGGCAGGGAACAAACTGCCAGATCAGTGTATGGATACGGCATAGCACCCAGGTTTTCCCAGCAGTCCTTCTTGGGGTCATAGCAATGCACCCACTTTGTATCTCTGGCTGTATTTGCTGAAGACCCCCCTAACACATACAAGCATCCAGCAAGCACAGTTGCTCCAGGAAACAAATGAGGCTGAGGCAAAGATGGAAAGGAGGACCAAGTATCACACGTTGGGTCATAAAACTCACAGAGGAGTTGGTCTCCAAAGCCCATCCAGAGCAGCTGCAGCCCTCCAGCTACCACTAGTCTGCTTCCAAAAGCTAACATGACATGGCCTGCACGCCCTGCTCCCACGCTCATGGGTGCTCTGGGAGAGCAACCACGGGAAAAATGATAAAGCCACAAAGACGAAAGGCAATGTTGATGGGGGTCACATCCCCCAGAGATGTATATTTGCCCATCCAGTACGACTGCAGCATGCCCACAGACAGCTGTGTCCAGACAGTGAGCCAGCCTGAGAGGAGACAACACCTCAGATCAGAGAACGGTGCATTTTTTAATAATCAAATTAGCATTTCATAGATACTTCCTTTGAGATCAATTTCACCTTTTTCCAGATTTTAATTTTATTGTATCAGAGAAATAAGGCTAAGTAATTGTCAAGTTATGCCCAGCTGGGTATTAGGATGTAAAATATATTTCAGACATGCCTGCTTCTTCAGATTTTTATTTGTAATTTTTGTACCTCCATGTGTTATCCTTAGGACTGTAGTACTCCACAGAATTCAGATATTCGTTATCGTCATAGTTACCACCAAGAGCAAAAACCTTTCCGTTTAGGCACACAGCAGAAAAGTAGTCCCTTTGGCACAGCATATCTGGTAGTTCTTCCCATTTATACTGCAGGACATCAAATCTAAGGACACAACAAATATTATTCAAATTCATTTAAGTTTTTCACAGATTTGAAGATATTGATCATTGAAACTAAATACGAAGTACCAGCTGCTCTTTTTCTGGTTTGTGTGAATTTTCTTTTACATTCCACACAAACGTACCTCACAGCAGACTTGAGGATGTCCAAAGATCCGTAGTACTTCCGTCCTCCAAGAACATAAAGTTTGTTGTTGAGAAGACAGACACAGTGTCTGAACCGGGCTGGTTTAGGGATCTTTGTTAATGGTTTCCACTCTATCCTTCTTATTAGATCGGGTCCGCGGTGGAACTGTCGAGCGAACCACAAAGTCTCACTGGGAACTCTCTTCATGAACTCATCATCAACAGTATCCCCACCAACCAAAACCAAAACCTGAAGATAAGATAGTTGTATTTTAAACTAACAGTCTTAAACAATTATGGTAATATATGAATAATAAATATTCGTAAGCAGTAACAACAGAGTTCAATGCACCTACCTGGTTTGGCGAGCGAGGTTGACATTCAGGACCTCTGTAATCGCCCTCTATGAGACTTTGGAGGGCTTCTAGTGTTCTCCTTCCCCCGGGGCTCCTGTATAAGAATCTGCAATTTAGAGCCTCCTCCAGCTCAGAGTAGCTGAGGAGTGGGATACGAACATGACACAACAGGCTGGGAAGATATGGGAGGCGTTCTTTAGGGTTATCCTCTATCCATCTCACCACTGCCCAGAACACCACCATCTATGGATGAAAATAAATGGCTTATAATGTTACAACACTACTAAGTAAAACCTGGACTTCAGAGGTTTAAAATGTAAAATTTTTGCATTCCTAGCCAAAGATTACTTTATTACTGCGCCACCAGGGAGACAGGATTTCCTTAATACCTTTTTGCTGAGTTATGAAAGAGCATTACTTGTGCAATAGTTTTTTTCCCCACTTATATAAGTGAGACATTTTTATTGTTTACATATATGTAAACAATAAAAGGTTTGCTTTGAATACTGTAAAACTTTGAAAATAAATATTTTCTGTGTGCATTGGTAGGTATTTGTGTGAGCTTTTAACCAACATTTCATAAAAATGTTGAGCAGATAAAAGTAATTGTCAGACTCTGTCACTGCAGTGTAATCGGTTGACGTATCTGAACACCACATCTGAAACTTTTGAGATTTATGTTGGCATCAATTTTAGCACAATTTCCTGAATGTTAAAAATAAATTGTTAATATCTTAAAGAATATATTGTGAAGTGGGATAATGAGGGATTTATTGAATTTTTCTTTCTATGTAAATTATGAATAGGAGTAAAGATTTTAAAATAAATGTCAGACATTCAGTCTTTACAGATTTTTTAAGAACATAATTTTCTAAATATTGATGGGTCAGAAACATTTAAATGTGTTTGAATATTCAAATATCTTCTGAAGATTGATCATCAGTTGTGTATTTTGACAAGTCTGACAGATTTTGAAAATGAGTGTGAAAGTAAATGCTGCTAAAAGATTCAAATGACTTTGATTGTTTTCATGTGACTTCAAGTCAGATGTGAACAAATTAATATGATTAGTACAGTGCCACTTACAGGTCCAGCATTCAGGTTGCAATACCTCACCAGGTCATGAAGGGGAGTATATAACTTACAACTATCTGCAACAGATTATGGCGGGTTTTATTTTTTAACTGTATCTTCAAAATAAAACAAAACGTTATTATTTTGCTTTATTCTAACTTTGCATGACTATGGTTTTTTTTCTCTTCTCTTTTCTTAAATTGAATTTTGAACAAAAGTCAAACATTATCTAAAAATACAAACAGCAGGACTGCATGCAGAGTTTTTCTTCTTATGATACTGAAAATCATAATTATTATTCTGTAGTTCGAGGCTGCATATTTTATAATTTCAGTATTAAAATATATTAATGAAATACAGTCCATCTTTAGTTTATATTTTTATTTTCAAATTCCCCATTAGCTGGAAATACTCTCAAGACAGAAGATAATTCTAGATTTAAGAGTTGCTGTAATTGATTACATAATGCAGAACAGAATTGTCAAAATATTCAGTAACTTAGATTAAATAACTAAAAGAAAAGGTGAACAAATGGGGAACAAGATTAAAGAAAACAAGTAAAGAAATCACTAAAGATATGAAACTCTACCTCTCTCTCAGCATACAATGAGTCCTTCTTGAGCAGCCTGTCCAGGATGACAAAGGGGACATCTTTGAACCTCTCCCCAGCAGAGATGTCCTGGAAGTGGGCTAGAGTGTACCCCTCTGCAGCCTGCCCCAGCTGCACCAGTCCATATGTCTCAGCAAGGATCAGCACATCTAGACAGGCGCTTTCATCCATTCTCTCCTGCAGGAAGTCAATACAGAGCGAGAGCGCCCCCTCCAGCTGGAACTGAAGCATTGCATCTGTTAGGTCCCATATATGGCTCCAGCCCAGCCTGAGCTGACCTGTGTAGAAGAAACGGAGTATGGATTCGATGACCCAGGATGGCACGCCTCGCAGGCAAACAACGTCCTCTCTGGACTCCCGTAAGCCTCCGCACAATAGGGCCCGGAAATAGTCCCCGCCAGCCGCTAACACTACACGGTGTGCTGAGGACAAAGAGAGAGCCTTAGGTAAACAATATTAACAATATTGGGACATCTCACTAGAATGTCACAATAAATGACAAATGAAGCGGTCATTTACAGATATCAACACCCAATGGGGCTTGCCCAGTGACAGCTCTCTAAAAATATGCATGTGCAACTTACTATGAACATTTCATCAAATTTCTCTAAATGACTTGCTGTTTTTAATTGTATGATTCAATATGTTTATCATAATGTCATTTGAAAGACCATTTCTCATGTTAACTGACAAACATGCTGAGCCAGCATTTGTCATGTCAACAAAAGGCACCAAATTCCTTTTAGATGATCAAGTCGCTCATCATTTCAGTGGAAAAATTCCCCCTGCTGTTGCTATATGTGACACTATTTTCTCCTCTTACTTGTTTAACCAACAACAAGTGGCTGAGCTATCTTTAGAAATGAAAAATGGGAATAGTATATCAGAGGTGGAGTACAAGTGGAAGTATCATCCACAGAGTGTGTTCAAGTTTATCTGATGTGTTACAAAGATTTTATTATTGACTGTTTTACATTGGCAAAAGTAAAATTGTTCATAGAGAATGTAAACGTCAGACCTTGTTGAACGGTAGGACAAGAACATAATAAAAAAAAAAAAAACTAAACTAAAAACAAACCAAAAAAAAAAACATTACCTCAATTCACAACAATTGTTGCTTAGAGGGAAAATATATACAGAAAAAAATCCAACCCCCAATTTTTAATCCAATTTATTAAAGAAAATGAGATCTAAACTTCTACATGCATTTAGTGCTCTTATGAGTCACAACACTGATAATAAAGATGTTTTCCTATTAAGATTGACAAGAAATAAAGATTTTTCACATGTAAATGACAGAAATGTTTAAGGTGAGTATTAGAAATGGACTAAGATATGATTTTAGAAGCTGATCCTACATGATAGAAATCAGGTTCTGTGAGCAGGTGAAAAACAATTTGGTATTTAACTTCACATTCTCAATAAAAGACATAGCTTATAACAGTGAAAAAGTCACATAATAAATGATAATTTAATCACAATATAATAAGTTGTTTGTGTGGTTAAACGATCATTCAGCTTCAGTAATGTGATCAGATTCAAGACAAAGTCATGAGAAAAAGAAGTTGTTACAAGAAAAAAGGTAAATGGACTTATTGTATAGCACTTCTTTAGTCACATTTTCAAGTTACATTCCTAGTCACGATCGGCACATCGGGAGGCAATGTGGGGTTCGGGGTCTTGCCCAAGGACACTTCAACATTTAGTCAGGGAAAGCTGGGAATTGTATTCCTGACTTTCTGGTTGGCAGATGCACTCTTCCTCCTGAACTGCAGCCATCCCTAAAGACAACAGACACACTTTCTACAACTAAACTTTCCATGGAATATTTTCATATTTGATGGCACTAAATATGGAGTATAGGGGTATTTCAAAGCAAAGCTGAAGGACTGCAAATAAACTATGGTGGAGACATAAAAGACTAATTTCTCCCTTCTGGGTTAATGTAATGAGAACACAGCAGTTTTTATTTTCATGTAATTCTACCAAGGTAAAGTTAGGGATATTGTATCACATTCCTACTGACAGAACTGGAACTTGCTTAAATTAAGCTCATTTATGGGTTCAAAATTTTACTCTGGGTGTCCTCTTCAGTGGAATTTCATTTCTAAATCTTCACGAAACAAATTTATTTTCTTAACTTTGGGATATTTTAGGCACAAAAACACATAATGTGACCCCCTGTTGTTTTTCTGATGAAGACAGTCAAGAGTTTCTTCAGTTGCGTCTTACCTGAGTATTTCTCTCCAGTCTCTGCTTGTATTGTGATATCACACCCTACCCCTCTGTCCCACAAGTCCTTGATGACTACTAAGCTCTTTTGTCTCTCTGTTGCAGGTGAGGTTGTGACCTTTGACATGCACCTCTCCCGCAACCTCTCCATTTGAAGACACTGACAATCATTCAGCACGTCCTCTAGTTCTCCCTCTTTGCCCAAGTCCAAAGCCACATCTCCAGAATATGCAAACTCCAGAACAGCTCTTAACCCAGCTGGAGTCAAACAGCGAGCTACTTCTTCCATTCCAAGTTTCAATTTTTCTTTTGAGCCCATAAATAAATTTGGGGTTTGACTGGCAGCTGCCAGGATGAGTCCATGAGCTCTGAAAGTGTTTCCTTGGATGTCAAAGTTGCAGTCCAGCAGCAGCTCTTCGTCCTTAAGCCTCTGTAAGTGAGTGAAGAGGTTGTCCGAGTGTGAAGGGAGGAAGTAGGAAGGGAGACCTGAATCCTTGGGGAGAGATGAGGAGGGGCGTGGGGTAAGGTGATGGGGTTTAGAGTCTTGCGCATACTTTGATTCGGTTCCAAACTGTTTGTTTTGGGAAAGAGTTTTGGGTGTTCTTTTTCGTCGAACGTCACCCATATCTGCGTCCCTTGATTTGCTACAGCGTCCCCTCTCCCACCTGCTTGTTATGATGACAGGACATTTCCTCTGCAAACACATGGAACAAGGAAGGGAATGGTGGAAAAAGAGAGGGACAAGACAAGACAAGACAGGGAAGAAACAGGGACAGTAGGGAGTAGCTGTGTGAATAATGTATTCCTAGAAATGTTACATAAAATGTCACTACACTTATATACTCTGACATCAGACACTCGTCAGTTACCCTTATGACCCCTGAAATGTCTTTTATGCTTTGCAAAAAATAACCCCACCTACAAAATGAACTGTCAACAGCGTCATTATGAAAGCAGTCATGGTATCAGCGGTTTTTTAGCAAAATTTTGTGTAGGTTGAAACGGAAAATCTATCCCTGACTCCTTACGTGATTCACAGATGGAAACAAACTTAGTGATTATGGTTATATTTGATTATGACAAATGAAATCCAACTAAGAGATATTAGGCACACCAGCTAATCTATTACATCTTTATACTAAGAGGGAACTTTGCTTTCTAACAAATGGTTAGTATTTCACTGCAGATCAAGACTCAGTAAAGACACCTACCTGGCTTTCTGCTCTACCAGCGTGGGTGTAACAAGTGACTTTGACCAGAGCACAATGGCACTGTGTGCGTGTGGAGTGCTGAAAGTATTACAGCAGGTTTAATTATAGCAAGGCATTGGCAAAGTGAAGAATACACTGCAAAAAGTTTCCACTTTAAACAAGTCCCTCAGTGTAGTCATTTTTAAAAAGCCCTTTTCCCTTAAAGCTGAAGGAAAACGGGAATGAAGCCTAATAACTGAAGACAGTGTAGTTACTTATAAAACATAGTCTTTTAGGATGACTATTTTTACAAGATGTACTTTATTTCACAACTTTGATTTGGCTATAGACCATAAATTGAGCCATTTGACATGTGACCCTTATTTGTGTACCATAGTGTAGATAAATTCTGCTCACTTTCCAGAACAATCTCTTGCCCGCACAGCGTGTGTAAAATATGACAATCATTAGCTCGTTTCTGAATAGATATTGATCAGCATTGTTTAATTCCTTTGGAAAAACATTCTGCCAAAGTACATGACATTTAACTGGTTGAAAAGGTGGAGCAAAACAAAACAGCATAGAAAGGTATAAGGGGCCCTGATGGTATTATTAGTGTGGTCACTGAGAAAGCAAAGGAGTTCCTTCCTTTTTCTTATTGATGATCAAAACACTACAGGGTCACTTATAAACAATTCCGAAAAAGCCCATAAGCTGCAGGTTTAGTCATGGTTACGCTTTTTTATCAATGAAAGAAATATAAAAACACGCACACAGTTTTAGATATCAGTTTGCTGACAAGCAAGAATTTCCCTTGGAAAACTTCCACTAGTTTATATTTAGAAATGTTTTGAACCAATGGTTAAAATGGGATTTTAACAGCATGCTTCCCAAAAACTCTAACAGAATCCAAGATGTTGTAGTTTGAGTTTGTAGCACGGACTAAATTACTTTCGCCTTACAAAGATTGCAGAGCCACTATTTACCCACTTATTCTTCTGTTTACTCTAAACTCTGCTTCTGACAAACGCATGGTACACACTTCCACTGCTGTGTGTCTAAGATATTGCATTCCCAGAGATCATCTTCTGGAAACCAGGCATGAAAAGAACAGAGAAAATATTTGTGGTTAAAGAATAGAAAGTATAGATTCCTGCATGTGTGTGCGGTAGGAAATGATGTGTGCATCTGTGAGGGGGAGGGAGGAACATAAGGTACATGGGAGGAGATATTACCAACCTCACTGAAGGTATAAATTACAAGAGTGTTACAGTGAAATGAGAAAAGGCAAATATTTCATCTGTTGACAACAGCTCACCCATCAGCAAAGGAAAGCAACTGTAAGTATGTCATTTCATACATTTTGTTTTCGATTTTGTGTTTAGTACTGTATGGATAAATGCTTTCATGTCATGTATTAAAAAGAAAATAGATTTTCTCTATAAGTATTCATGTATAAAACTGACGTATCAGCTGATCTTAGTAATCTATAGTGTCCATAGACATTTATATGTATTTCATTTCAATATGCAAAACCTTTAAAATGCCAGCAGTCAAAGGAGAATTACTTTCTTCAAAGTCCAAATTTACCTTAATCCTGCCAAATTATTCCTACATTTTTTCTCTATTAATTGCTAAACAAAATTTAAATTTGTTTTTTATGCATATAGACCCAACAATCCTCCCCCGACTCTGAGGTTCCCTTCACTTCGGTGGAGCTTTTACACTCTTTGCAGATTAGATTGTCTGTCAGACTTTTACTTTTTTATAAATGCTTTCATCAACATTATTTACAGCAGTGGAGGATAAGTGTTGGGAATAGCCCAATAAATAGCTCAAGAATGCAAAAATAAAGTGAATACTGGGTGAATGAGTGCTAATATTTCTTTGTAATTACATCGTTCATAAATAAGCCTCATATGATTAAAATATTTTGCCACAATAACATAGATTTAAAATTTCTTCTGCATTTCTTATTATTCAAAACATCATACAAAACATGCAAAATATTAAGTGGTAATGCATAAATCTAATCTATGAATATATATATATATATATATATATATATATATATATATATATATATATATATATATATATATATATATATAATA
>JAOXYM010000005.1:14649060-14662041 GCA_028567055.1 Leptatherina wallacei
CATCCATCCATCCATCCATCCATCCATCCATCCATCCATCCATCCATCCATCCATCCATCCATCCATCCATCTTCTTACCACTTATCCAGGGTTGGGTTACTGGTCCAGCCACTTAAGCAGGGAAGCCAATACTTCCCTCTCCCCAGCACAGGCCACTTCTTCCAGCTTGACCGTGGGTGATCATCCCAAAGTGTTCCCAGGCCAGCCGAGGAAGAGATCCAGCATGTCCATGGGAAAAAAAAATATTGGATAACTGGAATTGCTTCATGAAACCAGACTACCAAATATTAGATGTGTACAAATATGGGAAAATGAATATGAGATGAAACAAACAATGAGATGAACTTGAAGTTTTCTCAGATCCTGCAGAAGTTTCCCATTAACAGGCTCAGATATGAGTAGTTCTGAGTAAAATCACACATTCTAACATATATTCTGTTTATAAATTTATGGTTAAGTCAGGTTGTGTGAGTGTTACAACCTTCTCTGCTGCTTTATTCAGATCTAAAGTTATAATAGTTCCGTACCTTCTTCTGAATAAATTGTTTGATCAATGCAGGAATTTGGTGTGGTCATGGTCGATTCAGTAAATGATGTCCGTATTTTGGGTGTCATCACTGTGACGGTTCTTCTGCTCATTTCATTGGCTGGGATGGAGTGGGAGTCCAAGGTGAGCACATATTGATGCATTTTATTTCATTTTCTGAATCCCATATGTTTCTATTTCTAATCTATTTCAATGACTTTTATTTACTACTTTCAATGACTTTTATTTACTACTATTCATCACAGCTTGTTTCTTTCAACTTTCAACTACCTCTGTTTTACAGGCTCAAATTTTATTCTTCCTTGTTCTCTTGGTCTCCTTTGCAAACTACTTTGTGGGGACAGTTATCCCTCCTGATGTTCAGAAACAAGCCTATGGCATCTTTGGGTACCGAGGTAAGGTATTGTTTTCAACACAACATTATACTGGACTCACTTACCCACTGGATTTAATGGGAAAGTGTTTCTAAACTCTTGACGTGTACTGTATAAATATAAATATACAGTATATATTTATATCTATATATATTTACATATATATAAATTTGAGCTCTATGTATCGTGGGGCCAGAAAACATTTTAATGTGCAGAAAAATAAACTCTTTACTCTTTAAAATACAAATTCAAGAAAAATGATAAACTTGAAAAAAAACAAACAAACGAAAAAACAAAACAACCTAGTTAACTTGATAAATTCACAATAATAAGCCCCTAACTACTATGCTGTCTATATCTAGAGTCACTGATGATATAACTCATGTTTGGCCTTTTTTACAGGGGATATTTTCATAGAGAATCTCACACCAGACTGGAGAGGTCCTGAAGGCAGCTTTTTCCAGATGTTTTCCATTTTCTTCCCTGCCGCCATTGGCATTCTGTCTGGAGCCAACATCTCTGGAGATCTTAAAGTATGACGATAAGACAGGGAGAAACAATCCCATTCACAAGAACTACAAACCCTGTAAAACTGAGACATTTCACTATTTCATCACTATTTCTGAAAAAAAAAAAAGATTTGCTCTTTTTAAATCTAAAGGCAGCATCACATGTAAAAAAAAAAAAGTTGGGACAGTGTTGTCTCTCTTTTAGCTCTTCTTCTTTTAGCAAGAAGAAGAGATGCCTTCTTCTTTGTTGTATATTTCACTTCTTAATGAAATGTTTTCATTTGTGAATGTTATCTGTTGGTGAAAGATCTGCAGTCAGGTCAGTCCAGAACCTGGGCTACGTAGCCATGCTGTTGTAACTGATGCAGTATGTGCTTTATTATTTTGTGTGGGTGAAATATCCAAGGCTTTCCCTAAATAAGATATGTACATGGGGAGCACACAATGATCTAAAAGTCGTATAAACTTGTCAGCATTGATGTTGCTTTTCCATTTCTGTATGCTGCTACCATGAGGCGCTAATGCACCCCCCATACTATCAGAGATGCAGACTTTTGAACTGTGCACTTATAACAAGATCAATGGTTCCTTTCCTCTTTTATCTAGAGGTCATGGTATTCATGTTTTCAAATTTTAATTTGTCTAACCAAACAGAGGAATGACTGTGTTCCTCGATCATGCTCACATATGACTTCTTCTTTGCATGATAGAGCTTTAACCTGCACTTGTGGATGGCATGGTGAGATGTGTTCACAGACAATGAAAATGATGGATATTCATTATTGAATCTCAGATGCATCCCTGTTGTGTTCCTAGTGTGCAGAGATGTTTCCAAATTCTTTACATTTTTTGGTAATGTTTTCAACTGTAGATGTTTTGCTATTTTTTGCTATTTTAATTTTAATTTGCATTATTCTAAAGAATTTGAACAATTTTAGGAAGTTTTTTTGCTGACTGCTGAACCTCTGGTCATATTTACCTCTGGCAGACTTTCCCTCTGTAAGATGCATTCTTTTATACCAGGTCATGTAACTGGCATGTTGCCTAATGACCTGCAGTTGTTCTTCCAGATGTTTCTTTTTCTACTACTCAATTTTTTCCACCCTGTTGTTGCCCTGGTCCTAACTTTTTTTTAAACATGTTGTTGCTAGCAGATTCAAAATTATCAAATATTCTCCATGAAATTGCAATATGTCTCAACATTTGAGTTTGGTTTGTTATGTGCTATGATTTTATCCTGGTTCATGCAAATAATTGATTTCTGCTTTTATTTACAATTAACACATCCTTCAAACAATTTTGAAAATGGGTTTGTACATGATTGCTAATCTGTTTATCATATCCCTTTGCAGGATCCTGCTACCGCGATTCCCAAAGGCACCGTGATGGCAATATTTTGGACTACGATGAGCTACTTGGGAATTAGTATAACACTTGGTAAATTATTCATTTATCATGTTTTTTTTTAAAAAAAATTACTTTCTACCCATGATTTGACAGTTTTTTTGAATAGGTCTCCATTTGATAATAGTTGCCACACATTGATGCTGCAGTTCATTAATGTGTGAGGTCAGTTTAGAATATTGACTTTTACAAACGTGTTTTAAAATGCCTATTAGCATAAATTAAGGACAGGAAGAGAGAAATATGAGTCCTTGCAGCAATAATAAGACTGAAAAAAGAAGGGCTGCTATTAACCAGGAATCATCATTATTTCTAGGGGCATGTGTAGTACGGGATGCTTCTGGAAATGTGAGTGACAGCTTTACTGGAAACATTACTGAGGGTTGTGTTGGACTAGGATGTAATCTGGGTTGGAACTTCACAGACTGCATCCAGTCACAGTCTTGTCAGTACGGGCTGGCCAACAGTGTGAAGGTACAGTTTCAAAACCATTTTGCTTGTAATTACAAAGTGTGATAATATAATGAATTAAGACTCTTTCCTTTAAATGTTTAAAATCTTTGCTGATAAACCGATGGTTATTGTCAAATAAGGTCATTTAAAAACCCTTTAGCTTCTGTATTTCACCATTTTTATTCTAACCAGGTACTTGGGCAAGTTTCTGGTTTTTATTACCTCATCATTGCTGGCGTATTTGCAGCCAGTCTGTCTTCTGCTCTTGGATTTCTTGTCTCTGCTCCTAAAGTCTTTCAGGTGAGACATTCTGATGATAAGCTGCCTGTTTCATATCTAAACTGACGTTACATCAAAATATATTTTTAAAATATATCTTATTTGATAAATACTTGCTTATCAAATTTCATCTGTCCAGTATCCAGTCAATTCACTGCATGAAACCTCATGTATCATGTGATGTTAGATGATCTGTGTAATCTAGTAAGACTCTTTAACAAAAAACAAGATTGACTGGACTTTAATTATGAAGGAAATATATTTAGTTCTTATCTAATCGTGTGACATATGGCTATCTTTTCTATCTTATTTTTCAGTGTCTGTGCAGAGACCAAATATACCCGTACATCATATTCTTTGGAAAGGGTTATGGGAAAAATGATGAGCCCCTACGAGCCTATCTTCTCTGCTACATCATTGCTATTGCCTTCATTCTCATTGGTGTGTATGGTGCATTATCTTTATAAATCATTTAAACAGTAAATTAAAAGAACAAAATGGTTTACAGAAATTCATGAGAACTTTTTTTCTCTGAATCATCAATATTTGTTTTGATTCATTCATTCATTTAACTTTCTTTTTCTTTTTCTGTCTTCTGTGACACCCCAGCGGAGCTAAACGTCATTGCAGCCTTGATCTCCAATTTCTTCCTGTGCTCCTACAGCCTCATAAACTTCAGTTGCTTTCATGCCTCCATCACTAACTCCCCTGGTGAGTTACTGACTCAGTTATTTAATGCTGTTATCTGTGCTCTAGTAAAGGATAAACTAAAACAAAGATAATGGAGAAAATTACTCTCCTAAAGTCTAACAAATAAGTATGACATTATGATAAGATCCTGACATTTTAAAAATATAAATTTGGTGGACGGCCAAACCAGCCCTTCAACAGTTTGTGCTTACAGTACTTATGTTTCCAAATTTAGTAAACTAAAATTGGGCCAATATGTACATATTGTCTTCAACTATGTTGCTGCACTTTGCAAAATGGTGCATTCTGAAAATCTAATGCACAGCAATAATACAATAATGTAATACAATAATAAATGGTAAATATACAAAAAATATTTTGGTTAAAGGGCCAAATTAAGACTTCATATTTAAAAAATTTGAAGTTTTTCCCCATTTTTTTCTTGGGTCAGACTTTAAATGGTTAAACCGAGTAAGATGACAGTCATGGCCAGTTTCTGCAGCCTTAAGTTCTCTATACTTAAAGACTAATGTGAAAGCTTATTGAGAAACAACTTTATCTACAACTTTAAACAAACTTAAAGTTTCTGGTTTCTCATTGTTGCTTCTCTTTTTTAGGGTGGAGGCCGTCATTTCAATACTACAGTAAATGGACAGCTCTGTTTGGAACAGTGATCTCTGTGGTTCTGATGTTCCTTTTCACCTGGTGGGCTGCTCTCATCACCTTCTGCATCATCTTCTTCCTGTTTGGATATGTTAATTACAATAAACCAAGTGAGTTCAAAACTATTATACATAAAAAAGCCATGTTCCTAAACGTGTTCAAGCTCAAATCTTTATCAAGGAAATTTTAGCATTATATTCAGGAAATTGATTCAATTCATCTATGAAGAATTAAGGGCATCCTTTCACAATACAACTCTTTTTATGGTGATTTGAAATCAATTTTTCCATGTCACTTAATTTCTTTGTAAATTCTTGCTAATTAAACAGGTTATGGATCTGGATTTGATTCCAAGTGGTGGATTAGTTTTGCTTTACAGCTTGTAATGAACAAAAAAAACTAAAAAGAAACAGTGAAATAAATCTGAACATGAACATTTTCTCTCATCTCACAGAAATAAACTGGGGTTCATCAGTCCAGGCAGGCACATACAACATGGCTCTGTCATACTCTGTGTCTCTGTCTGGTGTGGAGGATCACGTCAAGAATTTTAGGTGAGTTCTCTAAAATTTTACATATATGAAGCACAAATAAACCATACAGTAAAACACACAATAATGAAGAAGAATGTAGTTGTAGAATGTAGTCAATAGTTTTGATTAAAACACATTTCAGTTTAACTTTTTATACAGGTAGTTAAATAGTACATTTTCAAAGTTTTTCTTTCTTTTTTTTTAAACCAATAATTGAGATTCATACAGTTTTCTCTCTCTTGTTTTCTTTCAGACCACAATGCCTCGTTTTGACCGGGCCCCCAAACCAGCGACCTGCACTGGTGGACTTTGTTGGCTCATTTACGAAACACATCAGCCTCATGGTCTGTGGGGACATCCTCATGGTAGGTGACTCAGTGAAAAGCTTCTTGAAATGAAAACAGAGGAAGCCATCATTATTCAGGCCTCAGGATTAGTCATGTAGATCACTTTTGACTCGCAGATACTCTACATCTGTCACTAAATCTCTTTATTTCCTAATGGCATTATTAAACTGCTGACTCTTTTAGGAGCAGGACAGGAAGACGCAGTCGCAGGATGCTACAGCAGCGTTGGTTAAGTGGATGAACAAGAGGAAGGTGCGATCGTTTTACACTCCTTTTACAGCTGACAGCCTCAGAGCTGGAGCTCAACACCTCTTACAGGTATGTCATTTCTTTGACTAGCTGTGTGTTTATGACATGTAGCCTAAGCCTGAGGACAGAGGGTGGGTGGACTTTTGTGATAGCTGATTTTGTTTAGACCATTTTGTTTTTTTTGGGGGGGGGGGATAACACAACTACTACCATGTAAAACAGGTGCTGAGGTCATTGTTGGTGCAATCAATCACCAAGCATAAAAATGGACATCACATCAGGGAGCAGGTTGCTATCTTGAATCTATTGAAAAGAATTAAAATAAAAAAAAGATTAAAAAAAGGGGTTTCACCACAAAAAATGAATAACTAAATAACTGTTCAACAAAATCTGACAATTTTTAGTAATAATGCCAACAAACAGACATTTAGAAACATTTAAGAGCCTTAAAAAGAAATATCTTCAAATATGATGTTTCGATTTATTGCTTTGATTTTCCTATTCACTGTTTTTTTTTATCTGATTATTTTATTTCTTTCATTTCCCTAAGGCCTCTGGTCTTGGCAAACTAAAACCCAATACGTTGGTACTAGGCTTCAAAGCAAACTGGAAGGAGAGTGCTCCCGAAAGCATTGAAGATTATATCAATGCCATCAGGTGAGCTTCCCATTGCTGGAATGCATTGTATCAGAGAACTATTGTACTAGTTTTATGGTTTGGCTGACACTGAAACGGTCAAACTCCCTGGAATAAATAAATAAATAAATGAATAGAAGACAATGATGATAAAAAGTGCATTTTTCAATCTGTTCTTGTTCCTCAGTGATACATTTGACTCCAACTACTGTTTGTGCATCTTGAGGATGATGGATGGACAAGATGTCTCTGGGGATTTAGATTCTGAAGGTTTGATGCAGATGTTTTTCTGTTAACTTTACTATAACATAAGATATTGATATAATAGTGAAATATGTTATGTTTATCTCTTAGTAAACCACGGTTTTGAGCCTGATGAATCTGTGGAAAACGATGACCATCAAACTAATGAGGAGGAAGGAGGTGAGAACTTAAACCAACCTACATGTTAGATTATTGCACTGATTGTAATGTGACATGGATACTTGTTAATCTTACTGGTGCAACAATGCAGCATCTTTCCTTTTGCTTTAATTCATGCACACCTCGGGTGCATTGCCTCTTTGTAATGGATTTACAGCTGATGACATATCTGATGAAGGCAACAGTGATCAGATCAAGACAGTGTTTCAGAATGACCAAGGGAAGAAGACCATTGATGTGTACTGGATAGCAGATGATGGAGGTTAGTCTGAAGAATAAACATGAAGCTTTATAACATTTTATACAGTTTCTGACCCTCAATTACAAGGATTGGAATGAAAAAAAGAAAGCTAATGACTGGAAATAAATAAGACTCTTTATAGTACATGTGTGCTCTTAAACACTTTTGCTTTCACAACCACCCCAATATCATCATGATCAATTATCTCTGGTGTGCTCTGTGGCAGCAAGTGAGGAACTCCTCCCTGCTATCCTATCTGGAAGAGCTGAGAAACGTTCTGCTTGTTGAATGGATCAAAACGTTCTCCAAACTGCTGTCCTTATATGGGTCGATATCGTTTCTTCACAGCTTGTCATGCCATTTGTTTTTTAGCTCAAATTATATTTTCAAATAATCGTTTCAGTTAAAGAGACAGAAACTAGGCAGATTTTTCATTTTTGATTTTATGCAAAGAGGGGGGGCATCATGTATGTGTGTGCGTGTGTGTGATGATGAATGTGTGAAAAGTGAAAAAGAGTCTGATCAGGTGTGTGCTATGATTTTGATGTTTTATGCTTATTTTTTTTTATTGTTTTTATGTTGTGAAGCACTTTGTGATGCGCAATGTATGGAAGGTGCTATATGAATAAAGTTTGATTTGATTTGATATGACCCAAAAATCACTAATGTCGTAAAATTGTCAGTGTTTCCATTCCTTATAGTTTAAGACTATATTCAGATTAATTTTCCTTATACACTCCCTGTCCTGTTTTCCTCATTTTATAATTACATTCTTCTCCTTTAAGGTTTGACCTTACTGGTGCCTTACCTGCTCAATAGGAGGAAACGCTGGCACAGGTGTAAGGTCAGGGTTTTCATCGTGGGAGATGAACAAAACATGGAGGAAGGACGCAATGAGTAGGTTTTCCTGATTTGCACACATCGAATTTGACCAGAATTTCTCTAAACACTCAAAGTTTCCAATCTGTGAAACACATTTTGAATTCCTTGTGAAGAAGATGAATGTAATTGAAAAAGATGTAAAATTAAACAATCAACTTAAAATTAAAAGGGAATGCAGAGTTCAAGGAACCCATTCATACTAAAATCTGCTGTAGGTGTTGCAAATGTTACATGGACATGTGGATTTAGAGTCACATAACTGGATTTATACCTCTGCATCAACTGTTTAAGCAAACAGCTTCTACTGATAGCACATTTGTACATGCTGGTTGGATTAAGATTGTATATTTGTTCTGAAGCAGTGAGTGATGATCTGTGGGTTTCATTTGATACTGAATGTTTGATATTTGTTTCTTTCAGGATGATTGCTCTGCTGAAAAGGTTCCGTCTGGATTTTAATGACGTTATAGTCATGACGGACAGCGAGAGACGCCCTCAAGCCAAGAAGTATGCCAGGAAAACCTTTGCTCTTGCTGTAACAAGTCATAGCACACACAGAAAATGTGACAGTCTAAAGTTTTTAAGAGTGGATTTGATTCTTTTTTTAAAAATGCTCAAATTCAAAGCAAGTAACATGTTGCACTGATATTTTAAGTGTTAAAATTGCACATGTATTTGATGGCAAATGTTAAGAATGAACAAAAAAACAATGTGAAGCATTGAGTTTAATGGCATTTCCACTTTTATAAACTGATCTGTGCCTTCCTCTTCATGTTGCTTTGCAGCTTGGCCAGGTTTGTGGACAGTGTCGCCCCCTTCAGGCTGTATGATGAACAGCAGGAAGGCATCTCGGTGCAAGAACTGAAACATAGTACCCCGTGGAAAATATCTGACAAAGAGTTTGAGGCCTTTAAACTCAAGGTATACCTTGCTATCCACTTTGTCAAAAGTCTCTGCACAGACAGATGCTGTGGGCCGCATGTCTCATCTTTTCCTTGTGACTTTAACTTAGTTTGTTCGCTCTTCTCTTGCTGCAGTCTGAGAGGAAAGTAAGGCTGAATGAAATCATCCGGAAGAATTCACAACATACTGCTCTTGTGCTTGTGTGAGTACACTGTTTACATGTATTCAGTTCGGATCATTAAAGGCTTTAGAAATATCTTATTTAGTAAAAAATGTGCATGTTTTCAAATGGAATACTTCAACTGTACCATGACTGTGAGTATTGTTTGTTTTTTTCCCTTTTTTTTTTTTATTTTTTTTTATGTGGTTTCCAGGAGCCTCCCTGTGCCACACAGCGACTGCCCCAGTGCGCTGTACATGGCCTGGCTGGACAGTCTGACCTGCGGCCTCCACTGCCCTGCGGTGCTGATACGAGGAAACCAGCAGAATGTTCTGACTTTCTATTGCCAGTAAAATCCCAGTCTGGTATAATGAAGGTGTCTAAAACGGGAATGGATCATTTTAAACAATGAAATGAAACAATTCCCTGTATAGATAGGTTGTACAGTTATTACAAATTAATTAAATCTCTTCATCAGCACTCATCAACAAGACTTGAGAGATGAAGAGTTGATGACCCCGCTAATGCTGCTTCGTTTGCCATGACCTAAAAGTGAACACGATTATAGATGTATCCAGTGTCAAATATATTTTCTTCCAGGAAGAAAGATAATCCACTATCCTAATTGGTCAAATAGACTGTGCTTTCCTAACTTAAGATCTTCACATGAAATATAAACATGAACATCAGATCCCAGACCAAATATCAACGTGTCAGTGGGGTATTAGATGATGGCAAGCCTCAGAAACAGCTTTGTGGCCTCCTGTCAGATGTTTCACATGAAATTTATGACAAGAAAATCTTCTCCTACAAGATACTTTTATGATAGCATTGTAAAGCAATGTCAAACATGCTGCTCCAACATTTCCTATTCATATATGGCTTGAAATCAAAAGCTATACAAGCCATAGCTTAACTCTATCATTCAGGCCAACACCTTCATAAAACCTTCTGCCTTTATGTTGTCTCTTTTCCTTTCAGGTTTTACTTTAATTTATCACCACTTTGTAGAAATATGTACTGCATATGTACAGCTTGTTGACCATAAGATGAAATATAACTCTAAGATGTTCAGTTACTTCACCAGAAACCCCACATCCCTAAACTGCAAGGGTCAAAGGACAGTCCCTTACTTTTGCTGCTCTCCCACTTATTTGATTACAGTTTTAAACTGAGCTTTCAAGTATGAATTCATCCCTGTAATTGGAGTTAGAGTGCTACAGCCTCACTCAAAAAAGACTTTCTGTGTATCTGTTGACAGACTGCTACTACTGACAAAACATCATGTCATCCAATCACATTATTGATCCACCAAGGAAGATTTATCCCTCTGATGTCATCACCAAATTGCATTAATGCATGAGCACCACAGTCATCAAATGTATGATGGTGAAAACCCTATTTTACAATGATATTCCTCCATGTAAAAATGCAAATGTCACTTTAGTTGCCGATAGAACTAAAACAGTAGCCAGATGGGCAGTCTTTTTTTCTTTACTTTGTCAGCTGTTGATTTGATACATTATATCTTATTGTAAAGTAATGCAAATATTAATATTGCCTCTGAATCATTAGCTGGTATGTACAATGGCTGTAAAATATGTTGACTGTGCCTGAAATATTGTGACAGTTCTGCTAATTAATTAATTATTTGATCCGTGTAGGACACTCAATTCTGTACAAGAAATAGTGGATTCATTTTGTGTCTCCTTCCATCAAACTCAAGTGATATGCACTTTTTGTACATGTACTGTATATTTTGTTCGTGTTACACAGTGATTTGTTTGTTTTCTATCACATTAAATATGAATGAATGAAATGAAATGAAAAATACTTTATTTATCCCTCTTACAGGGAAATTATTGTTGTAGCAGTTTTTTTTATGTATGTATATGTATATATGACATTATTCTAATGTGCAATGAGTTTTTTCCTGTCAAATAGTGATAAAGCTAAACCAATAACATCTGTGAGTATATATATATATATATATTATATAGTACCACTGTGAGCAGAGAAGGAAACATAATAGTCATACAGACATAAACAGCATATTGAGAAGCATTAAAATCTGAGGAAAAACAAACACACTCAGTCAGCTTGTGTAAGGAATTAGGTGTAAAGAAAGAGGAAGTGAAAATGAGATATTGTTTCGATTAAACCTCATAAGATTTCTTCTAAGATAACAGAAGAAGATATTTACTTTTCAGAGAAATTGTTAATTTTTTCTGCAAGAATTTACAGAATCCCTGTGAGGTCCTGCAAATTTGCCAATATCTTCCGTCTCTGTGTTTGTCTCCAATTTTGTTTTCTCAGTGCACATCAATCACGTGTGCCCTCGTGGCTTGTGCACATTTCATTTTATATGAATTATTTCTCCACCAAAGACTGCACCATCTAAACATTCAGAGACTTCTCGTTTTAACTGTAAATTATAGATGCAAAAAATTCTTAATATGTTCAAATCCAAGTCATGGCCGTTGGCACCAATTCACAACATTAGTCATCCCAAGGCACTTTCAAGAGAAAGATAAGGCAATACAAGTTTATTTGTATCACATATTTCATACACTTAGGCAATCGGATAGGCTATTTATAAAAGGAAAAATACTGTATATAGAGAGAAATGCAAACAGTATAAAAATGATGTTGAAACACAATTATATTGATGTACATAAACATCAATATAAGATTATATTTAGATTAAAATGATTACAAGAAAACACATCAGTCCAGATACGTTTAAAGAGACAGTACAGATATCATACAAAGATGCAGAAAAGGAAGTTTTCTTAACCTGAATCTGAAAAGAAGAATTATTTTTAACCTGGATTCAAAAGAGTCTAGCTGAATGTTTAATGTCCACTGGCAATTTATTCCATTGTTTGCAGCATAACAGCTAAATGCTGCTTTTCCATGTTTAGTCTGGACTCTGATCTGGATCTAGCTGACCTGAATCCTTGGATCTTGGAGTCTGACTGGGTTTATATTTTCTAAACATGATAGAGATGTGCTCTGGATCTAAAACTTTCTGTAATTTGTAGAGTAGCAGTAGAGTTTTGAAATCTTTTCTTACAACAGTATAGAGGGAAAACCTGCTCTGTAACATGAACCAGAACCAGAACCATGATGAGCTGCCATCTACTCTGTTTTTGGGGAGTTTGAGACAGTATAGAGATGCAAACACTGGACAAAGATACTTTCTGTGTAAAAGTATTTTCATAGTGTTTTTATACAAATCTGAGGGGAAAATATTTTTTATTTATTGAGTTGATTTAATTCCAAATCTCTCTTTTTAAATCTGAAAATGAGGAAAGAGGCAGTAATATAAATAGAATATATGACTAGCATACAGTGGAGAGACACATTGCTCATCCATCATAGTTTCCAGGAAAAGCCACATTCAAATGAGTTCAAATTCAACAGATGGCATTAAAAAAAAACCACAATGTCTGTCCTCTATTCTCTCAGACAGCTTTATCAGATCAGACATGGATATGTTCAACCAGGTATGTGTTATGGTTGAGTGAAATATGAAATGAAAATGTTTTAATTATTGAAAAATATAACAGAAACATACAGATCTATTTTGTTTGCTGTTTTTTATATATAGTGACCGAAAGAACGAGATCACGAATACAAGCGGCCGAAATGAGTTTCCTCCGCAGGGTGGCCGGGCTCTCCCTT